>CM065388.1:42780000-42855000 GCA_033060915.1 Euryodendron excelsum | reverse complement strand
TCAGTTAAAATAAAATAACTAATTTATTAATAAATAATAAAATTATTACATAAAATATGTCTTTTAATACAAATCTTTTAATAATAAACCAACCGTGTATATTTCTCAAACTAAGAGAGAGATGGGGTAATTCTGAGATATTGATCTGGTTTAGTTATTCTTTTATTATTCTTGAGATTAAACCGAACTATCGTTGGTGAACGAGAGCTGTTGAAACTTTATAGCGGCCCCTCTTCTACCCTTTGACTTCGCTCTCTCTCGGCCATGTTGCTATTAATTTTGGGCATTTTCTGCTAATTGTGCGAGAGGAAGATACGTAATGTGCTATTGGAAGAAACAAATCCATTACTCCCACTTCACGGACAACACACTTTGATCTATATATGTATGTATAATATATACATAATAGTCTCAATCGCCAACTCCAACAGCTTGAGCAAAAAGGAGGAGAGCGAAACACTCACGAACATAAGCCTTATTTTACTGAATACATTTTTGGCAGAAGTTGAAACCAATAATCAGAAACAGAAGAAGAAGCAGCAGCAGAGTTCATTTTTTTTTTTATTATTTTTCCGAACTGAAGGAAATGTCGGTAAGAGGTGAGGTGACATCAATTGTCGTCTACATTCTGCCTTTCTTCTCTCCTTTCTTCTCTCTCCGATCTGATTAGATGTTGTTCTAATATTGGTTCTTATTTTTATCGAAAAAATCGTCATTATCATTATCATAATCAAAATCAAAATCATACATAAACAATAATAAAAATGTTTTTGAGTCCTCAGTGAAAGGAAAAATGGAGAGAGAATGTTGATGGTTTTCGAGATCTGGTGTTGGAGGGTCGCAGATTCTTTAGGGGTAGACTAAATGAGCAATTGAAACTGAGATTTGGAAGAAGAGGGGAGCTACTGCTGTTGCTGCTGCTGCTGCTGCTAAGGTTTGGCCACAATTTCCTTTGCAGGCAGAGGCATTTCGATCCTCTTATAGGACTTGTTCTTCATGACGACCACCAAACGTGCTTATAAGCTACGTATCCTTCTCTCTCACTTTTAAGACTGCTTTCTTTCTTCAATTCCTTGGGGTCCTTTTTTTTTTTGTTTTTTCGGCTTTATGTGTCTGCTTTGGTTCTGACAAGCAACGATGTTAATACAATCCATCTTGAATTTTTTTTTCTTTGGTGGGGCGGAGAGGTGGGGGTTTGATCTGTCACAGCTCCCAACCCCCCTTGATTCTGAATACAATTCCAATTGACTTTGGAGCAGATGTCTTCTGTGGTATGATTGATGAAGTTATATTACTTTTGGAGTTACATTTTTTGTTTAATTCAATTATCATTTGTTTGATAACTTGTCTAATTGAGCTTCTGTAGAAAATATACAACTTCGGTTACAAAAAAAAAAAAAAAAAAGAAGTTTGCCTTGACCATATTTGTCCATCATATAGAGGAATTTGTGGCTCATGCTTCCAATGTCAATTGCCTCAAGATTGGGAGGAAGTCATCAAGGGTTCTCATCACCGGAGGTGAAGATCACAAGGTGAACCTATGGGCCATTGGCAAACCCAACGCCATACTGGTCAGTTCCCGAGTTCCAGTTCCCGAGTTCTCTTCTTGCTCGTAATCCATCAAATAACTTTTTGATTGCTTGCTTTGTTTTCTTTTTGGCCCTTTCCAGAATCACACATTGTGTGTGTGTAGGTGTGCATCTTTATCTTTTACTCATGTTAAAAAGAAAGAATTGCATTTTTCTTTGCTGCTTCTTCATAACTGGTTTGCACAACTGATTTTCACATGATAATTTGGGTATGATAAATGTTTGAAAAAGTGGGGTGTGTCGAAATCCCTGCATGTATATACAACCATGGCTGGTGGTCATATATATATATATATATATATCCATATTAATAATTGCATTAAAGAAATGGCACCAAGGGGGTGCCACCCAAGTAAAAAATCGTAAGAACAATAGGCAAGAGCTATACTCTCTAAACAAGTGTTACTCAAAGGTCTCTACAAAATCCAAAAATGAGTTCAAGAAATGATCTATTACACCCGAGAACCAACTATACAAAAAGGACAAAGATATACTTTTCAGCTTAACAAAAGAAACTTCAAAGTTCAACCCCTCAGAAGTCCGCTTTTTGCACTCTCCCCATATGATCCATATAATTGCCAAAGGTGCCAATGACCTTTTTCCTCTTGCCCAAGCTAGCACTCCCCCACACACGAAATACTTCCTTTACCAACCTTGAGAACACATAATGTTATGTTCCCTAGCTGTTGAGCAATGAACGAGAAGGTGATTGATCGATTCTCCATCTCGCTTGCACACATAGCACTAGAATACATGGGTTTGCTTTCTCTTTCTCAAATTATCAATGGTTAATGCCTTTTCAGGGATTGCTACCCGTATCTCTTTTTTGAAACTTCACACTAGCTTTCTTGAACAAGGAAACGAGGGCCCTTCTCTTACAATATCAGTAGCTCGTAAGATCACCCCTACCTCGCTTGAGGTTTTGGCTAGAAGATATCTTTTGTCCCCCCATCCTCTTAGATGAGCCCACTGCATGTTGGTTTTCACCGTCATTTTGCCATCAACCTCTGAACACCACCCCCCCACCCCCTTGGCATTTTTGTCCTATTACATAGAAAAATTCATTTCACAAATGCCATGGAAGTCCCAATGCTCTTATCCACACCCTTCTCGGTTCAAGACTCAGTTTGTGGCAGCCACTAGTTGGAGACCTCTAATCTAGAAGCATTGCTCTCCTAATATACCTTGCGCTTCCATTTCTTATGGGAAAATAAAAAGATGAGAAGGGCCATTAGTGTCCAACACCTTCACCTCTATTGGGCTCACTCCAGTTACGAATAACCCATTTTTGCAACAATTTGGCCTCCCACACTTGATCTTTGACACCCTCTAAATGTCCCCACAAACACTGATCAAGAAAACTTAACATCTCCCTACAAGACCCAGGATCCACTTTGACATTAAAGCTCCCTGAGCTCCTCCGATGGACCACCTTCAAAGGCTTATTCGGCCATCCATGAATCTTAGCCACTTGTAAATAGGATTTCTTCTTCCTCTCCTTTGAAGCTGAACCACCTCTTGGATCAAAATCTGCATCACCTTTACCAAACATTCCCAGCCATCTCCATAAGAGGAAATCGAGAAACCCATCACCTACCGGCCATGGAGAGAAGAAAAATTCCCTAAAAATGCTGCCCACCCACCCGGCGCTTCTTCTAGTATTAACAACGCAGCAACACTCAACGATCCTCTTTCCTCTTTCGAAATGCCTTATGCAGTATTTTGCTAACCCCCAAAATTTCAAAGCCATGAAGAGTGATAGATCTCCGTAGTCCTTTACCACTCTCCACCACCTGAATGCAACTCTCTTCTTTTGAATTCGTGAAGTCAAAGCATTTTGTCCCTTGCTAGAAATCCGTCCGTTGGCCATCTTCAAGCTATTCCTAGAAGATACTCTTTAAGAATATACACAAAAAACTATCGTTGTTTGTTGGTGATCATAACCAAAATAATATACCCCAAACAATTAAACAAATTGTTGTGTGTACGCCATCACGCACCTCATATTACATGCATATTTTTTTAATACCTATTTACATTGAATATGTGTTGTTCTTATACAATGCATGCGTTACGCATGTTTGTAGGATAATATTTTAGAGATGTCTCAGTCAGACCTTTTGTAGTATATTTGGTGACTGGGCTAGAGGCTAGAGCAAACCACTGAAGTATGAGATGACCCAGTTAACTAGTAGCCTTGCATAAATTCTACTTGGAGCAATATAGTATAATTGATCGCATGGAATGGTGGAGAACAATAGGTGTTTTAATCATATCCATTGATTTATAATTTATTCCCTATAATGAGGGTAGATATATTTAATAGTTGTAACAGTCCTTTTGGGATAAGATTGGAGACTCTCTAGATATGTCCCTTGCATTTTCTTGGTGGTTACATACACTCAAAATTGTGTGAAATACCTTGAGCAGAACACCCAACTCTGCTGTGCTCTCATATTGAAGAGAATACATATTCTTTAAGGCTAGCTCCCTCATTCATCCAAAATGATTGCATGTTTTTCTCATCTCACATTTTGGTGGTACTGCAACTGCTGTTTAGACTATGCTTATTATTTTAATAGCAAGGCAAAATAGATAATGGTTTCTCAAAGTATGACCTGTTGTTCCCATTTGAGAACAAAGAGAAAAAAGTTTGACAACTAAGGAAGTTTTAAAAAAGTTTTGAGGATTGTGTCAATCAACAACATTTCCCCTTGCCTCTATCTCTCTCGCTCTCTAAATGACCAAATGTCTGTTTCATTTCATCTGTTACTGGTGGTTACTTGTGCAGAGCTTGTCCGGTCATTCTAGCGGAATTGACTCTGTTAGCTTTGACACTTCTGAAGTGTTGGTAGCTGCAGGAGCAGCAAGTGGTACAATCAAGCTTTGGGATTTAGAGGAGGCAAAGGGTATGCTTTCTGTATTCCATCAAATATGTAGATTGTGTTCTGGGGTATATTGTCAAGTTGATTCTCAAAACTCTTCATTGGAATTTTGTTTTCTTAGTTATTCGCACCCTAACCGGTCATCGGTCCAATTGCATATCCTTGGATTTCCATCCCTTTGGCGAGTTCTTTGCCTCTGGTTCTCTGGACACAAACCTAAAGATATGGGATATCAGACAAAAAGGGTGTATTCACACATATAAAGGCCACACTCGAGGGGTCAATGCAATTAGATTTACCCCAGATGGCCGTTGGGTTGTATCTGGGGGCGAGGACAATAGTCTGAAGGTAAGAGTTGCTTTTCTCCTTTGTTCTCTATGTATTCTAGTTTTAGGCGTGTGCGATGCACGGGTTTTGCTTTTATTTTTTTGACTTAATTGTTTTTTTAATCAGTCCCAACCAAAACAATTGTCCGTGTTTGAACGTTGCTGCAAACAAAGGCAATAGTATTGAAAGACACATTCCAATGGTTTTTTTTTTTTCTTCTCTTTGCTCATTGACCTTTTTTCTGCAGTGAATGCACTTAGAAGTGTATTTTTTTTTTTTGCTTTGGGTGTAATCCATTTGCTATCTCTTGGTATTATTGAATATATAACAAATTTGTAAAGTCAACTCTATGCTTAAAAAACTGTGTTATGCCACAATAGATGTAATTTAAAACAAAAGAAAAATAGAATAACCAAAAAAAATCTTAAAAAATAAAACAGCAAACAATAAGAAGAGAACTTTGGTATTAATCTGGGTAATTTACAATTGTTCACTTATAGGTCTTTAGTTATTCTTGGGAAAATATTTCGTATCTCACTTCTATGTTTGTGTGCCCATCTTAGTAATATGTATGCATCCATTAGCAAGTTTGAATCAGACATGGAAAAATGTGGAGGCTTTCCTATGTGCTTTTATTATTCTACACAGGAAAAGAATCTGAAGAGAGGATAGAGTCATAGGTAGAGATGATCAAAAGAGAAAGAGAAGGCTTACCAGTTCTTGGCCGAGAAGATTGGCCAGCAACTAACGCAAAGATTGAGAGTCATGGGAAAAAAAAAAATTGTTAACTGAAGCAGTTGCAGAGTTTGTAGGGGATGTGGTGACAACTGCAGTGTTTGAGTTTTCATATTTGCCGCATAAGTTTAAAAGAAGACCAAGGTTATATGAAGGGTGAAAAATCATCTATTATGGGCACTTTTGGAAAAAGAAAAAGAAATACAGCTTCCATTTATACATTAGTTTTGGTAATTCATGTACCTAAATTAATAGTTAGGAGAAATAATGAGATACAGAAGATGCATTTAATGTGAATTCAGTGGATACAATGTATAGTGCTACAAGTGTTAATCTATAAAATACATGAACTAAATAAATGTATTGTATCTATCAATTAAATACAGTGAACAAAAGATAGCTCAAATAATTATATAGATTATTTATTCTTTTTGAAAACTAAAAAATAGAAACTTGAGAGCCACTCAAAATGCGCCACTTGTTGCAACCACAATGATAGTGGCCTCCTTTTCTATATTGTATATAGATATAGATATAGATAGATAGATGGTGAAGTTAACAACAATGTAACATATGTGTTTATATCATACTAACAACTAGACATGTGGTGAAAAAATTGGCAATGAACATAGGAGTTCATATCATACTTACACGTAGACGTGTTGTGAAAGGCAATGACATCACTTTTTCCCATTTATTAATTTATTTGTTCGTAAATATTTGGGAAGGGCCCTTGCATAGGCCCTTTTTTTTTAACCTTATCTAAAGGACTCCTACATCACACAGTTTTCCAAAATTTGTTATAAATACCAATGGAGCCACAAGGCATTTTCTGCATTTGGATTCCTTGTCACTGCATAATTTACATTTTTTTTCGGGGTGGGTCTTGTATATTATGTCGTACCGTGCATGGTTGGCACTGGGCACTGGGCACCTTTGTTTGTTACACTCCCTCACTCAATCACACCTTATACACGAAAATGCTTCTGGTTAATATGGGAATTGTTCCCATAAAGTGGTCACAGTAAAACATTATTTCAACATCAGTTACTTCTGACTGGGTATAAGGTTTTTGCATGATTTCATGTCTTGAGGGCCACATCTAGTATGTAGGTTTTAACTATGTCAGTTTCTCTGTAACATAGCAAAAGGTATGCACATACATACCTGTACTTTTTTCGTTTGGCCAATCTGGATGTGTTAGTGCTTGGAATAAAATCACTTATGTGACAGCTGTGGGATCTGACTGCTGGGAAGTTGTTGCATGATTTCAAGTGTCATGAAGGCCAGATTCAATGTATAGATTTTCATCCTCATGAGTTTCTTCTGGCAACAGGTTGGTAAAATTTTGCTACAATGATGGTAGTAATTTATTAAATGTGTAATTTTTCTCCTGTTGATCCCATGTTAACATGTTCAAATGTTCCTTCATTGGTTTTTGTGGCTCAAACTTTTATAGTATGACATGTGATTTGGACTTCATGATGGAATCTTTTTTTCTTTTTCTTTTTTAAAATAAGCAAACTACTTCCTTAGAAGGCATCCAGAAGGGGTGTATGACTGGTAAATCCTTGCTATCAACAGAATCGCAAAACTTGGAGGCTCCACTATACCAAAGACTTGGAAAGCTACCCCTGGACCAATATATTGGTTCCTGCATATTTTTGGTAGGTCTCCCATTCCTCTCCAAAAAAGGTAGAGAGAGGACCGATTTTCCTTCTGTGTACTCTCCACTTGACTGTCAAATCAATACCAAATTTGGGTACATCCAAGCTTCCTTGAAGAAATTCAATAACCAGGAGCACAATTCCCTGGCCACTTTAGAAAGGATGAGTAGATGATCGATCCTGAGTATCAAATCAACTGCCAAATTTGGGAACATCCAAGCCTCCCCCTGAAGCAATTCAACAACCAGAGCGCAATTCAACAACCAGAGGACAATTCCAATGGTCAATTCAGAATGGACGAGTAGATGATTGACTGATTTTGTCATGACGCCCAACCCACATCATCAGAAAGTTAGGAGGAATGCCCGACATTGTTACCAAAGACCTAATCAAAACTAAAGTATAGTGCCCTGTTGATTATGAACCATGTAATTAAAATTACAGTGAAAGTATACCCTTAGTGCATTGGATGTATAAACCAATCTCATTACCAAGACAAAGTGCCTAAGTCCCTACTTTAAATCATATGCAATAAAACTATTTACAGTGTGTTCTTACAAGAAAGCATAGCATGTGGCCTCATCAAAACATGGCACAACTTCAGTCACATATGCAACAAGCACAACCATAGGCTTAGTCTTCCTTTCCTGAAATATGAAGGATTGGGGTGAGCAAACTAGCCCAATAAATAATATCAATACTAGAATATTAAATGTACCATGGACATATAATAATCTAAAACATTGATATTCTTAAAATATGGTATTGAAATGAATCATATTTCTTGGAAATAAAGACCTCCTGAATGCGGCATATGATAGATTTTCAAAATGCATAATTGAGCAATATATACATATTTGAGTCCATGGTTTTGCAGAAGATTCTAAGCATATAGCATTTGTATCCAAGCGTGCATAAATATACTTGAAATGTAACAAGGATAGCATTTGTAATTAACTCAAGTTTGGAAAATAGCTCCAAGTAGCCCATTACTCCTGGAGTCTTTAAAAGCTCTGAATTCCTCTTTTAGATTAGTCCTACACAATTAGAATCATACATTGTGATCATACATTGCAATATTATTGTGTTTCTAAAACTTTGTTCCCAATACACTGGTTGGTTTGATGGGCAGATCCGGTTCAATAGTTTCAAATGTGCATATCTCTCTCATTATGGACTCGAATTTTTGCCCATGACCTACTATTAAACAAGGTATGGAAGTCTAGTTTCTAATGCTGGTGGTTTCATCACAAAAAATTCCAACTATTGAGAGAGATATGATTAGAAAAGCACAAGCTGGTTAGAGGTTTCATTCTAAATTTTGGGTTATTGGTTCAATCTTCCATAAAAGCCGCATTAGACCGCCATTATAGGTTCTAAAACTCATGCCACAGTTTGTTAACGACTCATGCAAAGCCTCTGCAATTATTGGTCTTACTGAAATAAGTCTTAAAATTACGTCAAGTCAAGTCAAGTCTTCCAAGTTAGGGTTTACTCCTCTTACATTTTTCTCCCATTTCAATCAAAACTGCATATAAATCTTATCCCAACTTGTTATTAGGAGTGTTTTCTCCAAACTAAAATGAAGGAATCAAGTTCAAAATATAAGAAACCTTACCTTGGTTTTAAATTTTATGCAATTCCCTTTCGATTTCCCCTTCTTCCTCTTTTTTTCTTACTAGTTTTAGGTTTGTGCAATGCACGGGATTGGAGTACCTTTTTAGATCCATTATTTGAAGATAATGATTTCAAATAAAAGCTAAACATAATTTCTTGGATCATGTTTTTAAATTTTCTACATACTTTGGTTAAATGTATTGTGTATTTGTCTATCCATAGATGCCCATAGTAAATTCCATATTAGTGTACTTAATTTATTATTATTATTATTATTTATCTATTTCTATTCATGTATTATAAAAATAATAATTTTTTGTAAGAAATACATAAATGACATAAATGTAATTATCCTAAAACTGAAAAATTAATTATTTGCACAAAGAGAGTAATGAAAAAGAGGGCTGATTAGGAGTTATTGTACATATGATATTTTTAGTGTAGTATTAAAATTATCAATTACTCATATATCATCATTAGGGAAATAGTACACGTTTCATCTAAATTTAGTGAATACAATGTATAATGGCATGAATTTTTATTTTATTTTGTTTACAAAATGCATGTATGAAGCAATCTATTACAAGTATTAAGGATACATTTATTCGCAGGTAATAATTGAATAAGTTAAGAAGATAGTCCAATTAATTTTTAGAATTAATATTGAACTCAAGTGTTCAATTTGTATAAAAAATATATAAATAGTATTATGAGTAAAAGGGTCTTGCTATGTTAAACATGTATTGTCTGGTTCTAAAAAGTGTTGGAAGTTGTGAAAAATTTGGGCCCTACACGTTGTACAACCAAACACTTCAGGCTTAACTTGTGCCTTAGCATTTGCCTAAGTTGAAAAATAATTGTATTTGAAGTAGTAGTTGAAGAAACTAAGAAAATAGTCAATTGAATGTTAGAATCCTTATCAAATGTAGATGCAATCTCAATCTTTCACAATGCATAGTACTTAAGGTAATAGTTGGGAAATAAGTTTATAGTGAATTGACTTTTACAATTCTTAATAAATGGGGATGCATTTCATTTTAAAAGATATAAAGAAGTAATATATTTCAATAATTAGTTGTTGATTGGTACGAAATGAGCCACTTGTCAAAAGATTCGCAATCATAGCGATAATGGCTAATGCACATGGTTTTTTAATTTAGATCTTATTTTGTGTTACTAATTTAACATATATTTTTTTATGTGTTGTTTTCATAGGGAAGAGAATCTAGATAAATAATAAAACAAAGGTTATAAAAAGAGGCACTTAATGTGAGTCACTTGTCGCAACCACAATAACAGTGGCCCATGCACATTGTTTGTTTTTCAATTAGGTTTATTATTTTGTTGTGGTAACTTTACATTTTTTTTGATAAGTGATAGTGATTTTACATACTAAATAAATATTGTAATACTTATATGATATTTATGTAATTTATTTTTGGCAACTTAATTGTGTATTCATCTAACTATTCATGTTTAACTCATCTAACCATTTATGTAATCTATTGTATAGTCATCTAACTGTTTAAGTTCAACTGTGTATTCATCTAAAGAAGTTAGTATATTAATAATTATTTTCTTTAATCTATATGATAGGTAGTAATCTATATGCTCTGTAGTCATTTACGTATGTTTATGAACACAACCTACATGAACCAATACAAATATAATGAACCTTATGTTTACGTACTAAACCTATATGTATATGAACCTAAGATATATGTACCCACATAAATTCAGACTTAAATACTGTGAAACAATGTACGAACATGTACAAATATATGAACCCATACAAATACAATCATTACAACCAAAAAATATAAAAATTACAAAGGATAATAAAAAAGAAAAACCCCACAAAATTTTCATGGCATCCGGATCGGCTTAGGCTTGCTTCTATGTCCTGTAGCTTCTCCCAGACATTTGCTTCAAATGGGCTTGTTGGCCCCCTTCTTAGCTCTTAATGCCTGCTTTAAGCTTCGTCTGCCCGTAGCTTACTAGCCACGTGTCACAAAGACGAATTGTTAACATAATGAGATAATAATTGAAAAGGTTGAGGAGATAAAGTAAGTTTCTTTTCATTTGTATTTCATAAATACTTCGTAAAGTGACATGAATTTCACACAATCATAAATAATCAGGGAAAACAAAGTATCATATAGGCAAAAACCATAAATACATGACTTAAACAAGTACATTGCATAATAAGTACAAAGAATCACAGCTAAGAAATAAATACATATACAATGAACCAAACACACGTCTTTTAGCAAAGTGGTGAGGTGTAACTCTTAACTAGGAGGGGTCACCAATGTGGAGAGTGGTGTATGCTTCACCACTCCACATTAATCACCCTAATTGGTGTTAACTAATCTAAAATATTTCTAATTGATCATGATTGGGATTAATTAATAACACACACTTAGTTTGTCATGCTTATCTTAATTACTCATGCTTAAGCTTAATTAATCATACTTAAATATTAAGTAATTATGGTTATAACTTGAGAACATAATAGTACATCCAAATTGATTAATTACCTTGATTAACGGTTCAAAATCATTATGCTAATTAGACACATCATATTCAAGTGCTCCCAACTAAATGTCTCTCACAACCACACAAGAAACATGGTCTCAAAAAAAAAAAAAGAAACATGGTCTCTCTAATATTTTCATGCTCAAGTCTTCAAATATACACAGGCATCACAAGTGTGAAGCATTTAATTCACTTACATAATGGCATACAATATTTCTCATGTTAAAAGAGATTCCATTTCAATCTAAGTAAGCCACAACACTCTAACTATTGAGTATTCTCCTACTAATAGTTCAATGCATCAATAGGAGATGTCATAAAGTTTTCCCTCCAAAGCATAAATCATGCTCACATAGAAGATGTAAAAAGTATAAGGATATCATGCAAAAGATGTAAACTAACACCTAGGGTATTACAGATTTTGCTGCCTGCTTGCACATGCAACACCCATTTGGGACATACTTAACGTTCCTAAATCAGGTTATCAATGTTTTTCTGTGCACCACCAACCATGCACAAAAGTTCACATGAGAATGGGCCTTAGATTTTACCTAAACTTAAAATCTCTTAGGCTTATGCAATGACCCAAATTTTCAGGAACCATTAATGGATAAAATAAGCAAATCAAATGACCTCAAATTATATTTTTAGATCACGTCACCAAACAAAATGAACTCTTTAGAATAACCAAAATAACCTATATGTCATAAAATTAAGTGGGGAATTATGCAATACGACAGAAGTAGAAATGCTTAGTTTATGACCATCGAAACGAAGCCCAACAATTAATTAATTTAGTTCAACAATTAGATTAAAAAATGATATTTAAGGGCCATTCAAAATTACAAAAAATCATGCTGGGAATAATCATTTTAACATTTTCATTAGGCCTGATACCTGAACCTTCTAGGTATCATGCAAATTGCCACCTGTGCCACATAATAATAGCATATTCCCATAACCAATATCATGTAGGGTCACCCTTCCATACCAAGCTTGCAAGTAAGGCCTAACCATTTCCAATAACAGGCCAACAGGTGCATTTGTACATGTACCAATCAGTTCCATAGCACATCTGCCATAAGAAAACCCAACAATTCCAAAAATCATATATTTATCAGGAAATTTAACAATATTCAAGGATGTGTTAGAAGAACTTCAATAGATCCAAAAAAATAAAATAATATAATTACAAAATTTAACGTGCACGAATATACAAGAGGTTAATCATTGGTTTACCTCAAATGTGTTCCACAATTTTTTTGGGAAAGAGCTCTTCACAACCAAAATTAGTCTGTTAAATTTCATAGGTTAATTCTAATATTTTGTATAATAAAACAAGTCTCACACTTAAATAAGCACCAAAATAAATAATCCACTTACATAAAATTAAACTAAGGTGATAGAGCTTCCCCACAATTTTTTTTCATACATTTCTCTTCCTTTTCTCACCTCCCAAACACTCTTACATTTCTACTACACACAATATATGTTTTTTCTATTTCTTTTCTTTTCTTCCTCTTTGTTTCTCCTTCCCTTCTTTCCTTCCAGTCGAACAACCTTTCCTCTTTTCTTCTTTCTTCCTTCCTTCCTTCCTTCCTTCGGCCAACCACCCCCCCTCTTCTTCAGCAACCTATCCTGTCACGACCCCCAAACCCACCCTCCTTCTTCAGCAACTTATCCTGTCACGACCCCAAACCCACCTGCCTTCTTCAGCAACCTATCCTGTCACGACCCCAAATCCACCTTGTGGGGATTAGGGACCCTAACCAACTAGTAGCTTTCAATATATTTCAAGTCATAACTACATAATGTCGTTACAAACCATGAGGCCTATGTGAAGGCAATATATATATACAAAGCATTATCTTCCAATTATCCACATAATTCCAAGAGTTAAAAAGATAGCATGTGTTCTTATCAAAACAAAGCACGAGTCTTCATTGCATCCACACATAAGCAACTTTCTCAAAACATATCCAAAGCATAGGCTCCTACTCCTTATTTCTTGAAATGGATAACCATGTTAAGGGCAAAACAAGCCTGTGAATGATGTAGATACAATGAGCATTCAAAGTTAAACCGTAGACAATTTATAAAACATTGCTATTCAGAAAAGCATAATGTTAGAATAATAACTTTTATTTGAAGTAGTAAAGAATCATTCACATTTCGATCATATTGAGATAATCATACATCAAAATGAACTCCACATCTTATCATGTATTCACCCTTGGGCACAACGAGCCGAAGCCCCTTATTTTAAGTCGCCCAATAGTGGCACACAATACATTTAAACACCTTTTTACACATTTCACAAGAAAGAATGTCCCTGGAATTCAAATCTCTTTGAAAAATACAGCATATGAGTAAAAATCATGTCATTTGTGATTGAAATATAATAAAGTAAGCATTTGTAGATAAATCAAGTTGAAAGGAATAGCCCCAAGCATCCACAACACTCACCTTGGATCGTTAATTAGCCTTTTGGGATTCTTTTGTCCCATAAAAGCTTCAATTCGTTCCTAAATACATTAATCCTACACAAATAGAACATGTATTGTTGTTATTCACAACATTAAAACCTCAAAAAGTGCCTAATGTACCAAACTGCAGGGCAACTTGCTATAGCACGCTCCATATCGAGCTTATAGCACTCTCCACTGAAGTTGACAATTCAAAAATTTACTGTAGCACGCTATAGCGAGCTCGTAGCACGCTTTCCCTCTCTTAGTAGAAGCAACAGCCTGACACACACACACACACACACGTCTTGCGAATTGCAAGACCACATAGACCAAAAGGGACACATGTCCCTTGAACAAAAGGAGAGGGTGTCTCCTTTAGTGAGGTGACACTCTCTCAAACATAATACCTAATCAATTGATTAATTGTGAATAAGAACTAATTCGTCAAGGTTTCAACGAATCAATCTTCACTTTAAGTTATTCCCGCTTAAGCTTAATAACTCCGATTAGTCTAATTAATCACAACGAAGCTTAACTAATCAAACTCACTTGTTACAGAAGTGTTCCAAAATGAAATTAATATTAAATGGAGCTAATTAAGCATCTTGATTAAATCACTTGAACATATTTATAGCATGAAAGATCCAATTCTACTGGTTATGAAAATCCCTAATCAAATATTTGCACTTATACAATTTCTACTCAGATTGGGCAATCAAGACATACTAATTCACAATCTAAACATGACTAAACATTTGTAAATATAAATATATAGAGTGCAAACGGTTAGGGTGCAAACGGTTAGAGGTGCTGAGGTAATCTCAATTTCCACATTTTATGAATGATACCACTGGAGGACCGAGTAGCATGGGATTTATTAATTTTATGTTTCCAATTATTAAAGACAGTCTTTGTTTTGAGGTAGTTTTAAACCTTCTTACTAGTTTAGGGGAGAGAATTACTTCTGTCGGAGAAGTGGCTGATGTGGCAAGCTTTGCATTTAATGTCGGAGATGGTGGGATCTCTTTCCTTTTTCTATTTAAGACTCCTATTGTGCTCCTCTCTTCAAGACCTTCTGTTTGGGATTTGGTTGAGGAGAGGTTTTAGAGATTATTACCAGGTTGTAAGAGGCAGAACTTATTAGAGGATCGTGGACACACTTTCATGAAGAGCTCTTTCTTTAGTGGTCCAGCTTACTCAATTGTCTGTTCACGATCCTTGTCTTGGCGGTGAAGAGGCTTGAGAAACTCCAAAGGGACTTCGCATATGTAGGTTTAGGGGTTCGTTTAAATGTGGTTTTGTCTTGTATTAGAATTAGGGACCTCGGCATCAAGAAGTTGGGATCTTAATGTCATTAGGGGTGTTGTTGTGGAGGTGTGGATGAAGAAGGAGAACCTCTAGAGATGAGTGGTGGATGGGAAATGTGGCTGTGCGTGGTTGGTTCTTGTGGGAGGTTAGATGCTCTTATTGGCCGGGGTTGAAACGGCATTACAAGCATGGAGTGAATTTTTTAATTTTTTTATGATGTGGAATGGGCAGAGGATCAGGCTTCAGCGTGATGTTTGATGTGGTAATTGGTCCCTTAGGGTGGGTACTTGTTTCGAGGTGTTAGTGGATAAGGGCAGTTCAGGAGCTGATGGTTTCACTTCTGAAGAGTGGGGCTGTGTGCTCTCCCCAGTTTTACGTAATGTTGCAAGACTGGCAAGTGGAGTTGGTGAACCTGTTTCTGGCTACACTACATAGGATTAATTGTAGGTGGAGGTTAATAGCGTGCTGAAATGGGCAGACATCCAGGACTTATCCTATGAGATGTGTTTAGCTTGCAAAGGCCTGATTGAAGGTGGCCTTTTTGGTCTAGAGAGCAGCATGGGTGCTGTTTGACTAGTAATAATTTGAGAGCTAGAGAAAAAAGTTATGTTTGATTGTTGTTGTACATGCAGAATTGTGGGTGGAAGTTTATCCATTTTTTGTTTTTGCACAGCACTATGATGTGGCTAGGGAGTCAAAGAGTTTGGTATTCTTCGCTAGAGATTTTTTGGGTGATTCCAGGTTCCATTAGTGTCTTGATGGGGTGTTGGCCTAGGGGTTGCACTAGAAGGAGAGTGAAGAAGGCTTGGGAAGTTGTTTAATTGTGCCTCACGTGGCCTATCTGAAAGGAGAGGAATGGGAATTTTGAAGGGGATGAGCTGCCTATGCGTAAGGGAGTGTTGCTGGCATCCTTTTCTGTTTGGCCTTGTGAGACCTCTCCTTTTCGTTTTTACTGTTATATGGGCTTTCATGGTAATCTAAATTCTGTACTACTGTAATTATGTAAATGGTTGTTTTCCATTATATGCTTTGGCGTTTGTGGCTTATGTACAATTTTTCTTGTTTCCTTTAATAATACCTTTTGATCATTAGAAAAGTAACTAGATAATAGGAATCTGAATGCATAATTAATTTTCAGCAAATAAAACTTTTTAAACTCTTGCAGTGTTCCAAATAATGCCAATAAACAATATTAAACAACAAAATTTATGACCAAGATTTTTATGTTAATTACTAAAATACCCTTAATAGTTAGTGGCCCACTAATGGACACTTATTTTTTCCTTCTTTCTGTGAATTACGCCTTGAAAGACTTGGGCACAACTTGCAGTCAAAATTTTACATTGCATCATCTGTCTTTGTCTGCTACTTTTCTACCATTATTACAACCATTAGTTTTTACTCTTTTTTTTTTTTTTTTGATAAGTAGTTGTTACTGTTGTTATTATCATGATTCACCTTATATCCTTGCTTTTCCACAGGTTCGGCTGATAGAACTGTTAAATTCTGGGACCTCGAAACTTTTGAGCTTATAGGGTCAGCTGGTCCTGAGGTGAATAACTGTCTTATGGTGTAATACGTTGAGTGAAATTATCAGTTTATTTTTTCTTTTGTACATATTTTATTTTAAATTCTTCATTTCTTTCTCCAGACCACAGGTGTACGCAGTATGACTTTTAATCCTGATGGGAGAACACTACTTTGTGGTTTGCATGAAAGTTTGAAGGTAACTTTTCCTGTATTTTTCTGGTCATGGAGAGATGCTAAATTAACAGTTTACAACTAATTAATCTGGTTTTCTGTGAATCAGTTTTTCTTCTAATTCCTTATGCTATTTGATAGGTCTTCTCTTGGGAGCCAATAAGATGCCATGATGCAGTGGATGTTGGATGGTCTAGATTGTCAGATCTCAATATTCACGAGGGGAAGCTTCTCGGCTGCTCATATAATCAAAGTTGTGTTGGAGTATGGGTTGTAGACATATCGGTATGACTCAATTTGTATGCATAACACATTCTCCACAGTTCTTTTCTCAAATTCGAACTGATGTATGTTTTCTGATATTTTACCCTTTGCAGCGTATTGAACCATATGCAATTGGTAATATAACTCGATTAAATGGTCATCCAGGACCAAAATCTAACTCAAATGGGAATATGCCAATATTGACTGAAAACAATGCAAAGGTTAGTTTGGGAAGGCTTTCTGTATCACAAATTTCAGATCCTGTAGCCAAGGAAACAAAATCTTTGGGAAGGCTTTCAGTCTCGCAAAACTCAGATCCTGTTTCTAAGGAGTCAAAATCTTTTGCATGTATGTTATTTTTCACTCTGTTGTTGCTTTCCTTGTTTGTTTGTTTTTTTTTTTTTTTTTTTTTTCTATAGTCAGCTCAAATTGACAAATTCATTGCCTAAGGGATGAAGAACTATTTGGATCAGCCAAACAATTCTTGTTTTGCATTTAACCCTTCCTAGGGCCATTCCTAAAGTTAATGAATATGTTACCATCGCTTCCTTTATTCATGATTTATTGGTTTTATGTCGTTTCTTTTTTTGTTTTTTCTTGGGGAGGGGGGGGGGGGGGGGATGGTTTATTCTTCTAATAATTTTTCACTGTTGTCAATTGTTCCCCATGCTCAGATTATGACATATTTATTATTCTTGGTCTATTTTTTCTATGAAGCCACAGGAAATGTACCTGGTACTCCCCAAAGGATCATTTCAAATACTGGTCCGAAGACAACTCCCGTTAATCCAGTCTCATTTTCTGGTGCAACAGCTCTGAAGAGGAGCACAGGAAAGGACCATTTGACAGCCAATGCTTCATTTTTCAACAGTTCTAATGTGATACCTGTAGTTGTCCCCCAAAATAATGGGAGGATGGAGCAGGCAGCTGAATCCAGAAAAGAAGGTGCTGCTGGAAAAATGATGCCATTGTCCTTGCAGTCAAAAACATCTGATTTCTGTAAGTTTTTGAACCTCAGAGATGACTTGGAGAGGCCAATTGCCACGGTTCATTCTGAAACTGATGGTGTTAAGGCAATCGAGTTGAGTGGAGTGGCAGACAGGAATGTCTTTCCTGCAGTAAAAAGCTCAGCTGCAGGAATTCCCGAAGCTGAGATGAATGTAAAGGACGATAGGCGTATTGTTTCTGGGAGACTTGGAATGAATCTAATGCCTGAACCACTTGCCAGTTACCAGCATGATAGTTGTATGTATGCAATTCTCAGCAGTGTAGTTTTCACCTTTTTTAATTAGAATTCATGTTGGCTTTCTTTCCGCTGATAATATGTGCTTGCATTTCCCAACCCTCTTCTATTGTTTTTCTAGTCCGAAGGACCTCTCAGTTTAGCCAAGTGCATTATTTATGGTCATGCTCTTCTACTGAACATAGAAAAAAATATTTAAGAGAGGTCATTACTAGAACTTTCTTGTCGTTAGTAAAAATTATTTCTTACTGTTATCAGATTATGAATGTTCTGTTTTTTTGACTTAGTAGATTAGGTTTCTATTAGTGTCATGCCTTGCATGTGGTTATTATTTGTTGCTGAATCTTTTTGGGTTTGGTGCTTTAAAAATAAATAAACAAATGAGGGTTTGATTAATGCCTACAAAATCCTCTTCTATAGTTCCATCACTTCTTAACCAGTAGTCTGAAGTTCAGTAGCATCCATTTGTTCTATGTTCTTACCACCAGTTATAATTGAGTTTCTTTTTTTCTTTTTCCTTAGGAATGAACCATTTTCTTTATCTATATACACTTTTTTATTCTTCCTTTCTCCCTTTTTTCTTTTTAATTTTCTGCATTTGAATTTAGAGATTTTGTAGTATTCAGTTACAATGGTTTTTTTTTTTGGATTACTATACCCCCAGTACTTCAGCATGAAGCAATGCATGAAGATTGAATTGTATCATTATTTTCAAGCATATCATTGGTGGTCCATATTTAGTCTAGAAAGAGAGTGCGGGCTTTGGCGCAGTGGTAAGGTTGCTCCACTGTGACTTAGGCTTCATGGGTTAGAAACATGGAAACAGCCTCTCTGCACAGGGAGGTACAGCTATGTACATTTAGCTCTCCCCTAACCCCAGAATGGCAACTGGCAAGAGCCTCGTGCACTAGGACTTGGTCTGGAAAGAGGATAAATTCTCCCCAGACAGACATGGAGATTGTATAGTCAAGAGTGGATTTTGTTGTTGAAAAAAATTTTAAGCACCAATTCCCATTGATTATAGCTTGAATATGAAGTTGATAGAGATAGACACATGATGGGGGTCTCCGTCATAGAGTTGAATCGATTGAGGACTATGCTTCTTGTTGAGGATGCCTTAAAAGAAAGAAGATGATTAGAGTGGATTTATTTGAAGACCTGGATTAACATGACCTTTATTTGGTGGGTTTCATGTTTTTTTGATGCACAGATGCACATTTACCGTGCTTATACCTTTTTTTGGTCTTCTCATTCTTCTTTGGCACCTACGGTAGAGATCGGAGGTATTTGGCCCCCAAAAGGGATTGGGGTTTTAGATAATTGAACTGTCACAAAATATTCTTGCAGAATATTGTTACCCTAGTTCCATTAACCCACTTTAGACAAGTTCCATCCTTGTGTGTAGAATTTTTAGCAACAACCATAGAGGAACAATGGGTTTTTGTGCGAAAGAACAACTATAGTAGGAATTCTGTTTCCATGTTTAGATAACTGAACAAATAATTAAAACTTGATGTCACTAAATATTTGTTAAGTTAGTTATGTAAATAGTATGTATTTGTTTCGTTCTTTTTTTTTTTTTTTTTTGGTGTCCTCTTAGTCTATCTTTTCTCCTTTTCTATTCTTCCTAGTGCACAAGTGATGCAACGAAGTTCACATCACACAAAGAAAGATAATGTGTTGATTGATATATTTATTTAAGTAGTATTAGCAGGAGCTTTTTAGAAAATATTTCTGTATTTCAAGTATTTAGGAATTCTTTAGTGATGTTAGGATGAAATTTGAGGCTTTATTTGTTACCATATAAGGTAGGATGTGTTTTAGGTACTTTTATTTATTTATTTTTATGTTTGAGGGTTTATGAAGCTTATAAATGGGACTTCCAAAACAGTGAAGCTTATAAATAGGCCTTTTGGTATAAAAGGAAATTAGATTTCAAATAAAAAAATTTGAAAATACCTAGAAGAGTCTCTCTCTCTCTCTCTCCTCTTCTATTCTTCCCATATCTCTTCCTTTCCCACTCTTATTCTTTTCTCCTTTTGGTCTTTCTTTCCTTCTCAGGTATTCTCTCTTTTTTGATCTCGTTCTCCTATTATCTTTCAACTAGTTTTAGACCCGTGTGATGCACGGGCTTGGAATACCTCTTTAGATCTATTGTTTAACGACAATTACTTTAAATAAAGACTGAATATAATTTCTTTGGTCATATTTTTAAATTTTTTGTATAATTTAACTAACCCAAATATGCTTATAGTAAATTG
Organism: Euryodendron excelsum; assembly: GCA_033060915.1. Lineage (NCBI taxonomy): Eukaryota > Viridiplantae > Streptophyta > Magnoliopsida > Ericales > Pentaphylacaceae > Euryodendron > Euryodendron excelsum. The sequence goes on along the minus strand of CM065388.1, from coordinate 42,834,397 downwards.
AATATTAGTATACTCAACTGTATTATCTATCTCTGCTTATGTATTCTAAAAATACTATAACTTTCTATGAAATATATAAACCATATAAATGTAATCATTCTAAAAATGAAAATTAATTATTCGCAATAAGAGAATAATGAAAAAGAGGACTGATTAGTAATTACTGTATATATGATATTTTTAGTAGAGTAAAAAAATTATCAACTACTCATATATTTGTAGTCGAAACTTAAATAATTGAAACAATTTATTTTAAGTATCATCAACGCGTTTATTTAAATGTAAAATTAAAAAGATAGTCCAATTAATTTTTCAAATTCGTATTGAATTTAGAGTTCAATTTGTATAGATACTACATATGTTTGGTTGTACAAAGTATTAAAAGTTGTGAAAAATATAGGCCCCCACTTTGTACAAATAAATTATGCATGCTTAACATATGTCTTAATATTTGTCGAAGTAATACAAAAAATGTATTTGAGGTTATAGGTTAGAAAATTAAAAAAATAGTCAATTGACTCTTAGAATTCTTATTAAATGTAGATACAATCTTAATTTTTTATAATGCATGTACTTAAAGTAATAGTTGAAAAATTAAGAAAATAGTTAATTAACTTTTACAACTTTTAATAAAAAAAAAGGATGCATTTTATTTCAGAATGAATTTTAAAAGGTCAAAAGAAGTAAAAACAATGGATAAAAAAAGAGCCACCCACTAGATTTGTTTTTTAATTTTAATTTCTTATTTTGTTGTAGTGATTTAAACTTTTGTTTTTGTTTTTGTAAGTGTTGTTTGCATAGGGAAGATAACCTAGATAAATTAAAAAACAAAGGTTAAAAAAAGAAGGCGCTCAAAGTAATCACTTGTCACAATCACAGTGACAATGACCAATGTACAATGTGTTTTTTTATTTTTTGGTCTTATATTTTGTTGTAGTGATTTTACATATAAAATAAATATAATAATATTTATTATTTAATATTTTATGTAGTTTATTTTATGTAATTTAATTGTGTATTCGTCTAACTATTTATGTTTAACTTATCTAACCATTATGTAAACTAATTGTATATTCATCTAACTATTTGTGTTCAATTGTGTATTTCTTATAAATAAATATATTAATAGTAATTCTTCTATAATCTATGGATGCATATATAGTAATTGATACACTTACATGAAAGTGGTGTATGTTCATGAACATAACATAAATGAACCAAAACAAATACAATGAATCTTATATTTATATATTAATCAATATATATATATATATATATATATGAATCTAAAATACATGTACTAACATAAATATAGACATAAATGCATTAATCAAGGTACTAACATCTATAAATAAATGAACCAAAAAAAAATACAATCAGCTACAAACACCATTAATACATTAAGTAAATACATTGAATAATAAGTGCATTGAATCAGTCTAAAAAAATAAGTACATGCACTAATTAAAGGGACAACGAAACAATTAAATACATGTATAGTGAACGAAAGAGACAACTAAACAATTATTTTTTATTTTTTATGTTTTAAACAACACTTCAGAGCCACTCAAAATGAGCCATTTGTCGCAACCTCGGCGATAGCGGCCTCCTTTTATATATTGTATATGGATATAGAGAGATATTCTGTTTTTGCTTTTATCTTCTGTTGTTCCTCTTTCTATCTCTACCTCGCCATATCGCATCTTATTCTATTTTAAAAAATTAAAATGCTACATATGCCTACAATCTGTTTGAAAAAAGTCTTACGAGAGCCAGGCTACATCAACAAGCAGTGGGAAGACAAACGATTACTACTTTTGTCTCTCCATTCCCGCAGGCAGAGGACCCGTACCGGAGGCTCTGGAGAAGTCTGAATCGGAGAGCACTCATTTTGGAGTGGGCTTACTACTTAGATGCTTTTAGTAGTTATTTGCTTCGCATGTGGCTACCCAGCATTTACTGTGGGCCTGATAACTAGTACACCCATTGGAGAAATTTGGTCTCAGATATTGTGGAAAAAGTTTTTTATTTATAGAATCATGATTTTGTCAGACTAGAACAGTGTTATATGAACTCCTAATGGGGACCACTTTCCATTTGGGAGGATTTAAGCCCTTTTAAGCTAGCTTTGGTAAAAAATAGAAGAAAGGGATATATCTGAATGACATAAAGGGAAAGGGAATGGAGCCTGGGAATGTAGAAAGAAAAAATCACGAGGACCATATTTCCTTGGACCAAAAGGGTTGGGTAAACCAATAAAATGGTTTATGAAATCTGCGTATTTGTAAATGCTTTAGTGGAAATTATGCTGCTGCCCCAGAAAGAAAGGAAATCCAGGATGTATTTGCACACTAACTGTGTTCATGGTCCCAAGACTTCACTCCTGGATTTTCTGCTGATTGAATCGAAAATATATTCAATTCCTCAAACATGACAGATGATTTTTATTATTATGAGTAGTTTTAGTTTCCAACTAATTTCATCTGCTAAAATTTGGATACTCATAGCTTTGGATGCATTGATTTACTACTGACACTACCTAACTGTTTTCCTTGCAAGATGAAACTCCTTTGCATAAAGGAAACAGAGGTGTGTGTTCCACGGAAGGACGAAAAGGAGGTATGTTCAATCTACATCACAGGTGATACTTGCAATAATATAATGAAGCTTACTCATTCAAGGGACCCACATTCTAGGAAGGACACGTTTGCTTGTTTCGAGCTGGGAGAACAAGGAGAGATATCCTTGTTACGAGGCTCCTACTTCCAGCAAGTTATCTGGGACGGCACCTGTTGTCAACATGCTCCAGCCTAATGCGGTATGATTACATTAGGTATTTTTTGTTTTTCCTTTTTAGGATGTATGATAAAAAAAGGCTTCAAGGGTGTGCAACAGAAGTACGCATGGGATATACAATAGTGCACTCAAGTTCACGAACTAAACTTAAACATTTATGAACAACATGACAATAGCAACGCCAACACCTTGACTAAAACTCAACATATAAATCATAAACAAGAAACTAGCGGAAATAACATCTCCCCCACTAAACTCTGAAACAAAGAAGTGAGCAGCACTTGCTTGTGCTTATGGATGGGTGATGCAGAGTCTGTGGCTTTGGACAATTACATGAGGCTATTAAGGTCAGAATTTGGTGTAAACAGGTTTCGGGTTGGTTGGATTGAACTTTAGGAATATAGATGGAGGGTTTTGGGGCTGTTACTGTGCTGTAAATGTACTTTGTTCTTTAGGCTTGGGCTCATCAAAGTAAGCTTTTCTAAAGGTGAAAGGTAGTGCAGGATCACTTGTTGGCATTACACCCAGGGTTTGTGTCATCAGACAATCCCCAAGAGGTTTTGAAAAGTTCTGAAAATTTCTTTGAATTGTCAAAATTACAATGGTATACATAATCTAGTAGAGTTTGCCCTAATCAACTAGGGGTTTGACTCCGAAAATAGATACTTTAAGATTTTTGGCTATAATATAACTCTCTAATGATCGATGGGTTGCCCTATAGCTAATGAAGTTAAATAACCTGGCTGCTAATGAAGTTAAATAACCTGACTGCTAATGAAGTTAAATAAAACATAAAACTAACAATTAATAAAGTTAAATAAAACATAACATATGACCCAACATGGCCTGAAACATAACTATGCCAGAATTAGATGCGCTTTGCAGCATCTAGCATGTGCCAAATTAAGGCTTGGGCCTTAGAAGCATCCTTGCCATGCTTTCTTATGTGCCTTCAGAGGCTGCTGGTATGCTTCAATATACAGCATCTCCTCTCCCCAGAAGAATGTCGTTGTTCTCTGAAATCAATTGAACTAGGAAAAACCTAGTGGACCTGAAACAAGGGTGGAGGGAAAATATGTTAATCTCTAGTCATCCAGTAACGCAACATCACTTGGTTGACAGTCTCCTTTACTTGCATGGACTTACAACACCAGTTAGGCAAGAATTGTCCCCTTTGAACTAGCATACTAGGTTTATATTTTCAAGATGCTTTTGGACACTGTTGTCCGAGCTTTGTAAGGCGCTTTATTTATCCAGATACCTTCCCAAGGAACCTAGATACCCCTTTGCCACAAAACAATTCCTAATACACACACCCCAAAAAAATTCATCGCTTGAAGTTGTCTACATCATAGAATTGTCTCAGTGTCCTGAAACAATAACACCGTGCACCATGTCCTATAAGCTTCCATCCATTCCAGCTCTCAATCCCATGTTGCCCTAACAAAAATGGAAGACTCAACAAGCCTCTTCTTCAAGAAACCAATAAAATATCCTCTGGAAGCTTCTTTATGGCATGCAATGCTAAACAAATTGATCAAACAATGTTAAGTGCTTCTTCCCCACACTGAACCACTGTGCTAGTGCCTTTCCATAGTCGCACACTGTGGGTCCTTGACAATCTTTAGATATGCAATCATCTTGTCTCCTCCCAATTTACTCATGACCACCATTGTTTATAAGCTATCCATATCTTGCATATACCTGCATGACCATTTACCTAAGGTCTGATTAAACTTCCCTAACCTCCTGACTCCTAAATCCCTTTCTCTCAATGGTCTACACCAAAGATCCATTCTACAAACTGCTATTTAAGATCAGTTGCCATATTGCCTTTCAAGACATGCTATTGAAGTTTCTTAGGATGTTTTGCTAGTGAGTATGTAGTATTAAAAGCTTGCGTAAAATATATGTTGGCAAATTAAATGGGAAAGTGCTATAATGAGAATAAGGCACCTCCGTTGGAAAAATATCCCTTTTCCATTCTGTTGCATTTTTTTCACTCCATTCAATCACTAAAGCCCATGTAAAGAGGAAGAGGCCCAACCTTACTTATCAAAAAATAAAAATAAAAAATAAAAAAGGGGAAGAGGTTGAGCCTTGCAACCTGAATAGAAGCAAAGTTTGTCCACATTTTCCAACTTCCTCACTAGAATTAGTTCACTCTTTCTTAGATTTAGTCGTAGGCACTGTGTTGCCTCTTTTGCATTCCACAAAAATTAGTTTCATCCTTACATGATGTTGTAGCTGCTGGAGACTGCGGAATTTCTCACGACTTGGCTATAATGTATACGCATAACATAAAATTATTTGATCTGATTAGCATAGCCTAATCTACATGATTAGAATCATACTTTCGAGATCTCTCTACTTTGATCCTGAATAACAAGCAACAACAACAAGCATGAATCAATTGCTCGAACTCAACCTTCGGACTTCTGTTGTATCCCTTGTACACGACTTACTCTAGAGAGAGTGGGCTCACCGCTGTTAATGGTTTTTCTTCCTCACAAAAATGTGTTTATCTCAATTATGAGCAAGTGTCACCCTACCAGCTCTTAGAGTGCATATATATAGAGGCTATAGCGGGGACCATAAGACTAGTATAACTAGGGCTTCCTACACAAATAAGAATCCCTAATCCAGCCAAGATTAATTCCTATTTATGTAAATTATAATTTATATCACTAATGAACTATAATTGCACTCCCTGTCATACTAGGAATTATATTTCGAGCTCCATATTATTAAATACTTATTTATCTCCCCAAGTTAATATTACAGATACCTGTCTATTAAATTAAATTATTGACAATTAAATTTAATAGACTTATTTAATTCCTTGAGATCTTCCACTTAACTTATTTGATATGTCGGATTCATAATTCACCTGCAAGGTTTGACATAATCAAAACTTATAAACTTCCTAAGGGGGTATCATCAATCCTTACACCAGGACGTGGATTCCATCAATAATTAATATTCACCATACACGTAATGTTATTGTTCAACTTACTGAGTTTATTGACCCACAAAAAATCTCACTTTTCTGTGAATCAAAACAATAAACACTACATGCACGTGTCTTTTTATTATTAGGATTAAGAGCATAAGCACTCATAATAATCATGAGATATTAATTATTTTATATAGTCAGTATAAAAACAATTACCTTAACACGGTCTTGTTTAATACACACAAAGTGTACTAGTGCAAGAAATTGAAACTATACCGTTCCCTATAGTCAAGACAGACCTATTAAAATCTTGTGCTACAGTCCTACTGATGGTGTGTCCAGTTTCATCTAAGACTGTGAACGATAAGTTTATATTCCGTAAGAACCAATAATCTGGTCTTCCATGTGTAAGCCGTATTTTACACACTAAATCATCTACTATATATAATAAGAGACACACATGCATAATCATTAAATAAATAACGCAATGCAAACATTGCTCACACAGATTCTCATTAAAATAGAATAACTAATTTATTAATAAATACTAAAGCCATTATACAAAATATATCTTTTAGTATAAATCTCTAACAGTAGCAGCTTTTAATGGCCGATATAGATGTGGTTTTGTTGAAAGAAATGTAAAAAGAAAAATAGATGTGATTTTTCTGAACTGTTTTACAGGTGTGCGACAGTAATGGATCCCTCTAATATTACAATGTAATTAAGTTTTAATTTGGTAGTATCTTACTTCTAAAGGAGCAGCATGATATCAGTGGAAGTGAATATAAACTGGTTTGTGGACTTGATCTATCAGCTTACATTATAGTTTGCTTATCCTAACCGTCAATAGTGTTCACCGTATGTTTTATGATCTTTTCCTTTTCTTTCTCATGGATGCCATGGATGCCTATTTTTCCTAATTCTCTTAATTCTGAACAGAGGGGGCACCTCTCTCAAGAAAAAGAAACAGTGTCTACTTGCAACGAGGATGCAATTGTGGATATAATGGAACAACATAATCACTTTGTTGGTTCAATGCAGTCTCGTTTTGCCAAATTACAGGTATTTTTTTATTTTTTTATTTCTGTTATTTCTGAAGCTTGGGGAAAGTTTGAGTTTTAGTTATGAATTGTGTGGGTAAATTATTTTCTTTTGGTATCTTTTCTTACTTGAGTGTACTTTCAGCCTTAGATTATGCAGCTGGAATTGTTCCTTAACTTCCTTTGTTAGTCTGTTTCTTATTCTTATTCTATTTGCTTATTTTCCCCTTTCGGACATCTTTCTTGTTTTCTGTGTACTTCCATTTAAATATATATTTTTCTTATTTATTGGACTCTCTGCATGTAAAGTCAGCCTTACTCCTTATACAAGTTCCTCTGTTCTCGAATCTTCTTTAGAGAAATGTAATAACTTGTGTAAAGGTTTGAGTACTTTTAGAATCAAATTTTTTTTTAAACTCCCTTCAGGAAGCCCCTTTATCATCACTTCTCTTTCCAAATATTTAACAGTGTAACATTAACAATTACTTCATTTTTCTCATCAATCTTGACTGGGTATTGAAGATGACCTGGGGCAACTGTTGCTGTCCTAAGAGAAGTCCTATTAATTATGCCACCACAGCATAATGAATTAAATGGATAATTTATATCCAATGATATGCCCAACTGCTTACAGTGAACAGTAATACAATACTATGAAGCCGCATGAACTATCCTGTTTTGTTGAGCTTTTGTAGACACATCTTGCTGGGGAAACAGGATTCCACATTCTTGTAAAGGGAATTTCGTCTTACTGCTCAGCTTTTTCTGTAGTAGCTATCTAGTCAGTTCTCGGCCCAAATTAGTTTTTTTATCCTTGGAATTCCAACAGACCTCCTATGTACAATTTCCCAGGATCCCAACTTATCTTTGATGTTCGTAATGAATTCAAGTGAATCTTTAACTGAATTTATTGGTTTTGGGTTTGGTGAAGCTGAAGAGCCTGTGCTTTTGAAGTCAAATTAAAAATCAAAATTCATGAAGAAAAGAATATGAGAATTCTAGCCAATTGTGTTTGCCTGGTGTTATGCTCAAGCTAAGTGTTATTTTGTGTTTATTGGTCTGGATTCCATCAGTGAGTGGTATGTGTACCAATGTGTTAAGTAACCACTTGACTAAAAAGCTTAAACTGTTTAGTAAGGCCCCAACAACGTATATCAAGCTCTCCAACACCCTCTCTCATGTGCAACCCCACCTTGTACTGGGATATGCAACATACAGAGATAGAGAGAAACAAATGCAATCGGGGAACAACTGTAAACGGAGAGACTACCCAAGACCTCTTCCCAACCATAGCTCTGATATCATGTTAAGTGACCACTTGAACTAAAAGCTTACGCTGTTAAGGTAGTGCCCCAACAATGTATATTCAGCTCTCCAACACAATGAAACATGAATTGTCAACATACAGTTTCATAACTTGGACTTCCTACTTGGTTCTTAGATTAGTTTGAAACTTATGATTTGGTTTCTTGTACTCTTGATCAATCTTTTCTTAGTTGCTTGACATGAAGTGTTGTTCTTTTTGTTATTTTGGTACTTTAATGATATAGGATATTTAAGCACCTTTATTCAGTACCCTATTATTTTATATTCAAGTGTTGGCTGACTGGTTGTTTTCCTGGTGATAAGTATGATAAAGCTTGTTTTCCCTTGTACCCCCTAAAGTAAAAATAATTGTTAAGCATAACAGAGAAATACCATGGACTTAAGATACTGTCTAATATTGGAAAGGGCAGCAAGGATCCAAATAGCGTTTTGATATATTGTTTCAGTGGGCTTGGAACTTAAGAAGTATGAATATGAGTGTTAGACACGACACCTATCAGACATGCCGACACGGCAATTTTAACAAAATGCAAGACCTGACATGCCAGGGACACAACAAAATAATATATATTATTGTTTTAAATGTTATATATATAAATATTTTACAAAAAAAGTGAAAAATATACAAGATAACACCAATTAAAATAAAAAAAAAGCATATTTCACTACCTAATCGGCAACAAATCATTCATAATTAGTCAATTACATTTCATAAAAAATGATGAAGTAAACAAACACATCAACAACAAAAAAGTTGTTCTATCAATACATAAGACTATAAAGTTATAACACTTAATCAATCATTGATAAAGAACACACAAAATAAATTAACTACCAATATAAGTAACATACTTGTTCTTCTTCTTCTTCAATCCGACAGACTAGGGCCTCTCTCTCTCTCTCTCTCTCACACACACACACACACACAATCGATTTGGTTTGTACAAAATAATCCCATTTTTAGTTTTAAAATTTACAGTTAAGCCCCCGCTGTGTCCCTAAAGTGTCTAAAATGGGATGTGTGTCTAAGCCGTGCCCAAGGAGTGTCTGATTTAAATATAAAATAAAAAAAATTTGAACAATTAAAAAGGAGTGTTCGACACGTGTCCCACGTGTGTCGGTGTCCTACACATGTTTGATGTTGGTACGACTCTTTAACGGAGTGCCCGTGCTTCCTATCTTGGAACTGATACGTTTCAAAAACGATTCGGAGACAATGGAATGGAGAAAAATTAGAAACATAAGGAAACATTTGGAAACATGAATGTAAGTTCATACATGTACATGGGTATTCTAAAGCTAATAAGTTAATACTTGAATATGTGAAGGCTATACAATCATTTACATTACAAAAAGACTATGGTAGCGTTGAATCGTAATCGTTAGTATGTATAAAAAAAGTTAAAAAATTAAATTTAGTAATTTCATCAATCATTAATCAATTGAGTTTGAGAGTCGAGTTTTGTTTTTATAAAATGACTAGTGTTAGGCCCGTGCGATGCACAAGACTTGGAGTACTTTTTTGGGTCCATTCTTTAAGGACAATGGTTTAAATATAACCTATATATGATTTCTTTGGGCTGGTTTTTGAATTGTTTATACAATTCGTGGCATTCTTGCCTTGGCTGCAATCAAAAAGTGGCCCTTATTTCAACTTGACGTGAAGAATGCCTTTCATTTGTCTATCCTTGTACGCTTATAGTAAATTGAATAATAATAATAAGAATTTCTGCGAGAATACCTAAAGGACATTAATATAATTATCCTAAAATAAAAATTACTTTTCTGCACAAAGAGAGTAATAAGAAAGAGGGCTAATTAGTAGTTATTGAATGTATGGTTTTTAGTAAAGTAATAAATATCATTCACCCATATATTTACGTTCATAATTAAAATAATTGAAGAAATAGTGAAGATGTGTTACATTTGAATTTAGTAAATACCAATGACATGAGTTTTTACTTAGTTTGTTTGAAATATATGTATGAAATAATGTATTATTAAGTATCAAGAACGCATTCATTTGAAGTCAATACTTGATGAAATTAAGAAGATAGTCTAATTAGCTTTTAGAATCCGCATTGGATTCTAATGTTCAATTTGTACGGAAATTATATTTATGAAACGACATTATAAGTAATATTTTTGATAATTAATATTTTATTTGCGTAGGAAAGATAAACTAGATAAATTAAAAAACAAATGATTAAAAAACAAAGTGAGATGCACAATCGAGGAATAAAGTAAGAAACAAAGTGAGATGCACAATTAAAGTAATATTTTTTTAAAAACAAATGATTAAAAAACAAAGTGAGCCATTTGTCACAATCAAAGTGAGATGCACAAGATTTTTTTATAAAAATTTTTATATCCATTATTTTGCTGTAGTGATTTTACTTATTTTTCTTATAAGTGTTGTTTGCATGAGGAAGAGAACTTAGGTGAATTTAAAGACAAGGAATAAAAATTGCAACTCAAATTGAGCCATTTGTCACAATCATAGCGGCAATGGCTGGTGCACATGATTTGTTTGTTAATTTTGGGTCTATTATTTTGTTTTAGTGATTTAAATTTTTTTTTTGATAAATATTGATGGTACATATAAAATAACTATACTAATATTTTGTTTAATTAATTGTGAAGTCATCAGACCCTTTATGTTTAATTCATCTAACCGTTTACATAATTTAATTGTATACTCATTTAACTATTTATATTTAGTTCGGTATTCATCTAAATAAATGAGTATATAATTTAATTGTATAGTCTTTTAACTATTTATATTTAGTTCAATATTTATCTAAATAAATGAATATATTGTAATATTTTTTGTTATATTTTATTTTTATGTAATTTAATTGTGTATTCATTTAATCATTTATTTTTATTATTAATATACTTGATTGTTTTGCGTATTTCTACATAAAAACAAAGAGGAATTATTAATCTAATGAGATAATTAATAATTAAAAATTTAAAAGGATTGTGAGTTAATAAAGTTTCTTTTCATTTGAATTTAATAGATACAATGTATAGGGGCATGAATTTAACACCAACAATAAACAATAATGAAAATCAAAGCATCATACTTGTTCATCTAGACAAACACCATTAAATGGATGAACTAATTAAGCACTTTGGACCATAGTTCAAAGACTAAATAAATGTACAGTGAACCAAAGAGTCAACCAAAACAATTATTAGTATTTTTTTAATCAAAATTTGAGAGCCACTCGAAATGAGCCACTTGTTGCAGCTATGGCGATAGTGGCGTCCTTTTTTATATGCATCTAACTTTTTATATTTAGTTACTAGGGATGACCTGTGCCTATGGCACTCCCAAACAAAATTTAAATCTTCATATGTTTGGTCTTAAAATTACGATATCAATGCAATTTCAATCCAAACACAAAGAAACATAGAGAGATATATTCCACAAACATGTGAGAACAATGACAACTATTAACAAACAAACTGATCCTAAATATGAACAGCTTGCAATGTTTTTGTTTCAACCCATGCTAATTTCAATAGCAATAACTATGAACAAATAAAAGAAGAAGTAATTCACACAATAAAATTAGAAAAAAAGGATCACCACTAGTACAATGTAATTCACACAATGGAATTTACCAACTAATGGATTTGCTGAGCCCATATCATTTCTCCTTTTTCTTCAATATGTAAGGTGAAACAAAAGAAAAAGAATCACAACAAAAAAAAAATAGAAAACTTTTTTCTTTCTTTTGTCCGTAGCTAGCTGCAAAGGCACAAAATCATAAATCCCATTAATAGAAAAAAAATTCAATCTCATGTGAAACCCATAATGAGAAATTCTTGAAAAGCTTTACTTCTTCCTCAAGCTCTGTAATGTGGGCCTTTAAAGCAAATTTAAATAAAAAGAAGAAAAAAAAAATCAACCCAATCACATTTGGATAAAATGTTTTGTAAATCAACCAAAGCAAAATTTAATCTTCAAACCTTAAAACCAATTTCTTACCACAAACACAATGCTTCAGATATAGATCATAGGAATCAATAATGTAATCGTCTACCAATTTCTATTGTCCACAATTGACACCTGCACAAATAAACATCCACAGGAAAGTGATATCAATTATGTGAAAGCTATAAGTGGCTTATGTGATAATTAAAGTTACTCCATGCTCTACCTCATAAATGGCTTGATCCACACAGTAGCTCAGAGCAGGTAATGGGCAAGTTCTACTCAATCTGCAACAAAGGTAGTAAACTGTTTAGGTCATAAGTAATTCATTCAGGTTTTTCAGTTCCTAAAGATCTTGCATTTAATCTCTGTTCCTTTGAGCCACCAAATTTTATAAATGATTATATTGCAATTCAATTCATTTCAATTTAAAAAAAAGATATTGAATAGTAGACAACTTAATTGGCTTTCTTACCTTGTGCAAGACGACTCAAAGCCCAAAATTGACAGTGTCTTCAAATTACAAACTTGCAAAAGCCCCAACTTAAGAAACACAATACACAAAAAACAATCTGCGAAAATTCAAACAGGAAATTTACAAAATTAAAAAAAATCAGAATAAGCTAAAATATTTAAAATTCCAGATTACACTGACTATAACACACAAAAAACAAACAAAAAATTTACAAAATCAAAAAAGAAATTATAAAAATCAAAAAAAGCTAAAACAATTAAAATTCCAGATATACTGAAGAAAAGGGCATTAAATGCTTCTACTTCATTGGCCTATAAATACAACTCTATATACACAGAGCAACCCATATTGCAAAACAGATTTAAAATTGGCAAAGTGGGTAACTATAGGCCAAATAAGGGAGAAGCATCAAATGGCTGCGTGATGCAAGCACAAAAAAACAGAGAACTCCACCTGATACTTAGGGAATATACACAGAGCAACTCTATAGGTGTTGTGAAAGCCGAGTAAACCTCATTAGTGGCTGCCTCCGCCTACCGAGAAAGCACACATTTCACAACAAATTCAAAATTAGCAAGCTGTCATAAAGGAAAACCAAACTACAGGTACTATACGTACACATATGTACACAAATAACTTGTATGTTGGCCCAGCAACCAAATCAATGTGCATAGGTATTGAATGCAAAACCTACAGACAATGGAATAATCTGCAAACTTTGAATCAATCCTTGTATCAAACTTAGAAACCTTTGTTAGGCAGCTGCTTTGGGGAAATCATAATTCAGACGTGCTTTATTATAATCACCACCAATCACTTCTCCTACCATCCCTGCAGGGAACCACAAAAAAAGAAAAAAGAAATAAATGTATAAAAATTAAAGTAATAAAAACACCACATTATTACGCATATTGTCCATTCAAGGACGGATGCAGTAGATTGAATACATTCAAAGAGATAAATTTACCAAAATTATAGGCTATGGAACTAACATACCAGTTAGAAGAAAAGACAGCTGAAACTTCAACAGTAGAGCTGCAATAAGAAGAAAAAGTAATCTAAGACCCTAACCATCCATTCAGTTAAATAAATCCCTTGTAAATGCCCCAAACTAAGGCACCTGCAAATTTGATTGTCATGGGTGGCGGTGTAGTTCGTGAGAAAAAGGATTTGGCTGTTGAAGTGGAATGGGATTTTTTTTAGAGAGAGAGATTGGCAAATGAAAAGAATAGAGTAACGCATAATGAATTTATGTTTGTACGATGGTGGTGCTTGTTTGAATTTTGAAAGTCTTTTGTAGAGTGCCTGAAGTTTGAAACTCTTTACCTTTTTCTCTCTCCTCTTGACACCTTGTCTTGTACTGTCCTCTACACATATCTTCTATCCAGCTAGATATAATAGGTCCAAGTTATGCTGTACAGCTATGTGTATGACCATTCCCAAGCCCCTCTGCAACGTATAATAATGGGACCCATTGAAGTTGACATTTTTGGGTATGATTGGAAGATGGATGAGAAGCTATATTTTATTTTTATGTAATTTAATTATGTATTCGTTGAACCATTTATTTTTATTATTAATATACTCATTTTTTTTGACCATATTTCTACATAAAAACAAAGATGAATTGTTAACATAATGAGATAATTAATAATTAAAAAGGACTGGGAGTTAATAAAGTTTATTTTCATTTGAATTTAATAGACACAATGTGTAGTAGCATGAATTTCATACCCACAATAAAATAAATACATGAACTAATTAACTACTGTGAACCATAGTTTAAAGACTAAATAAATGTACAGTGAACAAAGAGTCAACCAAAACAATTATTATCATTAATTTGGAAACAAAAAACTTTTTAATCAAAATTTGAGAGCTGCTCAAAATGAGCCACTTGTTGCAACCACGGTGATAGTGACCTCATTTTCTATTTTGTATATAGATAGATAGAAATAAGATAGTTTGAGAGTTCATGGATTTCTTAAGGCATTTGTTTTCAAATAAGTATTTGAAAATTTTGGCTTAAGCTAATTATAGTGACACTAAATAAAATCTCTCATCAAATAATAAAAATAACATAAATTATTATAATTGGAATAGCAATAATAAATAAAGAAGACATCCACAAATAAGGATCAATATTGTCAAATACTTATCGAAACACTGATTATGTTTGTGGTGTTTCAGTACATTTCCATGTATTTAACTATGTTTCAATGAGACCATTGAAATATTGGTATTCCACTAATTTTTGTTTCGGTTCCTTAGGAAACGGAACGTTTTGGTAGTTTTGATGGAAACGAAATGAAATTTTGCTCCTTGCAAGGCAGAAGAAACATCCTTCCTGTGAGAACAAACTTGAAACCTTGAAAGGCACATAAAATATGACCAAACAACCTTGAAAAAAGAAAAGATCTACCACCAAAAAAATAAACACAATCGGGGCACAAAAGGACCAGTAAAGCAGTCCTTCAGTATCAGCACCTGTTGCCGAAGCAGTATTCCTCCATCTTTTCTTACTCCCTCACCCACGGTTTCTTAATTGAAACTCCTTGGCAAAATGAAGTTCATGGGGAATGGCTGTATTTGAATCTGTTATATTATTCCTCGACTCTCTGGCATGCAATAATTTGAAGATGTATCCCTCATTATTTCCAAAAGTTCTTTTTTGCTACTCAGAGCAGGAAACTAGTAAGCTTCACAATTGAGGCTTCATCAAACTTATTAAATGGGAGGTTACCTGGTGGTTAGGGGCAGTAAGAGTGGATGGCTAGATTGGGTTGGAAGAACAAACAGCCTCCAATTCTCATATCCAAATAGCTTCCGATTATTTACTTTCATAGAAGATGCAGCTGTACTCTCTGTCCACATGCACCAAATTAAGGCAACAATGCACATTGCCTAAGCAGGTTCAGGTTGAGCTTTTAATTGGCTTCTAAGCCTTCTTATTAGGTCAACCCCATCTTTTTTCTATTTTCTCTCCGCCTATTCTTCCTTTCCCCTCCTTCTCTGAATCTGCAAAAGGTGTTATACAGCATGAGTATCCTTGGTAAAAATGGCATTAGTTGGAGTTCCCCTTCACGCATTTTATTTTCCCTTCAATTTCTTGTCAGCAATTAAATTGGCCCACAGACGGTTCACCATGAAAAGTAAACATAGCCTAAGCCCATTCTACAGGCCAAAACAAAAATTACCGATGCTCCTAACATAAAACTCCAATAATTTACTGCATTTTCGTGGTCTGTGTATTTTTATGGTGGGTCTTGGTTAGGCTAGTATTTTTGTTTCTTTTTTTGGTTTTCAAGGCCTCCATGGAGGCTTGAGTTGACGTAGTGATCTCTGCTTCTGTTTGGCTTTTGTAAAGGTAGTGCCCTTTTGACACCTTCTTTAATTTTAATATATTTTACTTATCAAAAAAAGAAAAGCATTATTCATTTTAAGTTTCAGCCAATTGACTCAGTGGTTGCACTGCTGACTCATTGACCCTGTCGCTTTGTCAGGTTATCATTAGGGTTGAATGTGAGTAATGCTGATGGTAAACTGATGTAGTACATTGCTTGTCTTAGAATAGGGATTAGGAAAAAAGACAAATAGATGCTTTAGATAGAGTTGAAGTATAGTATTGTAAAGGCAAGATTGGCAGTGGGCTGAGAGATTCAGAAGCTCCAAGATATCACTTGTATAGAGGCCCACAGCAAAACTGGTGGGCAAGTGAAGTTGGAATTTAGTAAAACTTGGACCAGCCCCTATTTAAACGTGGTGTAAGACCAATCTAAATAAATTCATATTTGCAAAGAAGCCTGCAAGTAGAGAGCGAGGAAGGGAGATTTTGGATCCACTGATATTTTGTTCATGAATCTTGGGCATATCCAGGGAAAAGGTTGTAAAAGAAAAAAGGAATGCTTTCCATCTCGTCAAAAGCTTTATTGTTGGCATGAGCTCTGGAAATTCATGGAAACACATTTCACAATGTTCTCAGGTGAGGTATGCTATCGGAAAAGGTAAAAGTAAAAAAAGGTGGGCAGTCAAGGGCATGGGATTTTCCATGGAAATTCCCACTTTCTGGACAGAAACTCATTTCACAACTTTGCATTAACTTTCATTAATATCGGTTCAACTTTTGTGCTCCTTTTCCCATCAATTTATCTGCAGAAGTCTAACGTCCTCGTGTACAGGAATCATTCTATAAAAATCTCATGTCAGATGTTTGATCTATGAAATGAGGATTACACAAACATCTAAGTCAGGGTTGATCATCATGTTATTATTTTTCAATGTATTCTCAGCTATTTTTGTTTGAAATGAGTTATTCGTTCATTAGACATAGCGGTGATACATTGATTAAGGATCTTGTTGTTGTGGATATTTTTGTATTTTTTGCTACTATCAAAAGGTTGCTGAACCTTGCATCTAATTGTTTGCAGATAGTTCACAAGTACTGGGAAAGACATGATGTTAGAGGGGCCATTGGTGCAATGGAGAAGATGGCTGATAATGCTGTAAGTTCAACTTCATTTGAGAACACGACAGTTCACTTTCATTCTTTTTTATTTTTTTTCTAAATTTGTAGTGATTGTGTTGTCCGTTTTCTCTAGTTTTGAATAGCACAAAGATTTTTTTTTCATCGCACTAATATTCAACGCACACACCATTATAATTAAATGACCTTATACTGTAACTTGCAGGTTCTTGCTGATGTGATAAGCTTTTTGACTGAAAAACCTGACATTATCACATTGGATATTTGCACTTGTCTCCTGCCATTACTCACTTGCCTTCTTGAAAGCAGCATGGATAGGTAAAAATGTTTGTCTGGCCTTTCATTCATGCTCCTAGCCACTAAACAGACATTAAAAAAAACTGAAATGATAAGAATTGAATTCAACCAGAACTTATTCCTTGTGCTGTGTTTCAACCCAAAAATCAAATTCTTTGAAGAAACAATTAAGTATTGGTTGAGCCAGCTGGTTCCTTGAGAACCACTAAGCCTAGCGTTTGACAAGAAAATGTAAATATCTTGTAATTGAAGAAATTTATTTAGTTATTGTGATAAACAATACCTTCAATTGGTGTATTGGCTTAGTGGTATCATGGATCAGCTGCTAGAAACTCGTATGCCTATCCAAAAAATTAAAATAAAATTGTCATGTCCAGGGTTATTGGAGGGAAGTGAGATCAGATCATACCTTTGAGGGAATTGAGATGACCACTCATAAGCTTAAGTTGGCTTTGCTTCGTGCTTTTCATTTTTGGTTGAAGGAGGATTTTTGTTCATATTCCTTTTTGTTGATAGACATTATGGGGGCCCTTAATTTTGGGAGGGTTCATAGTGTTTGTTTTGTTCCTTCTTTGGGTGTATCCTTGATGAATTGGGGTGACGCCCCTTTGCATCCACACTTGCACTAATTGTTTACTTACAAAAAGGGAAAACACAATTGTCATGCCCAACACTGGAATTATTTTATGTAAAAGAATATATCTCTCAAGACTACTAACAAAGTCCATAAATTAGACCTTTAACCGTTCAATTTCTTTTCTCTTTTTATTTAAAGGTGATTTTTTTGGGAGTCCATCCATAATTTTTTTGTAATTCTCCCTATATGTCTTTCTTCTTCACTTTAAAGTTATTTCTAGGTGCAATAATTTACTTTTACATTAGACCACTTATTTTATTCTTGAATTTGATCGATTAACTTGTCCAAACTAAAGATAACTGACCTTCTTTGGTTTGACGATCTTTATTTTTGATATTCTTAGGTAAGTGAAATATCATTTGGATTCCACAACAATGTTGCTCCATTAGCAATAGAAGCTTTTATTAATTTGTATATTTAGATTTGGAGATGCTAAATTTAAAGCATATGATGATCTTTATGCTAAATTAGGAATACATGATGAGAAGAAGATATATACAACTTGCTAATTAGAGGGCCGAAAACTAGAGATTTTAATCATTTAAATGTATCAAGGATGAAGATTCACTAGTTTTGGTCCGTGACGAGGAAATCAAAAAGAGGTGGAGAATTTATTGAACGGAAATCATATAGGAATCTTAGTTTTAGATTCTAAAGGAAAATGGTAATATTAGGGAGATTAGGAAAAATCCTTTTAAAGCATATGATGCTCTCTATGCTAAGTTAAAAATAAAGGATGGGAAAAGGATATCTATGGCTGGCTAAGTAGAGGGACCAAACCTAGAGATATCATTTAAATGTATCAAGAATTACGATACAAGTTTTGGTGCAATACGAAGAAATCAAAAAGGGATGGAGAAGTTATTGAATGAAAATCATGTAGAGGAGTTAGGTATAGGGGATAGTACTACCAGTTGGGAGATTAGAGGGTGTAGATTTTTCATATAATTAGCGTGTTTGGTGGGAAATTTGCATTGAGGAAGATGAAAACAGAGAAAGGTTTCGGACCGGGTGGCATCCCTATCGAGGTTTAGAAGTCCGTAAGGGTATGTTTGGTATGCAGGGCTGGAATGGAAGGGGAATGGAATAAGAAGGGAATGGAATGGAATGAAACGAAATGACTCTTCCCATTCCACTATTTGGTGGCCAACATGGTATGAAATGATCATTCCTATTTCCATTTTTTGTTCGCTTGTTAAGATGTTGGAATATTGATTTCTCTTCTCCTATATGGTTCTTTTTTCCCTTCTTGTTCTAATTTTCTTCTCCTATCTCTTTGATTCTTCCTTGCATTCTCCTTCTTATCTTTGTCTCTCTTCTTTTTTCCTCCTTTCCTTCTCTGCTATTTCTCCACCTATCTTCTTTATTCTTCTGTCTCTATTCATTTGCTTCTATTTCTCCATCTCTTTTCTGTCTCTTTCTCTCCTTCTGGTCCTTCATCAATTTGGCACATTTGAGCCTGTCATATTGCTGGCAGATTTTATTATATGTGGTTTTCCTTCGACTTCACCTCCAACACGTCCTTCGTCTTCCGCTGCTTCTGCCATAACATGAAGATATGATTGAGTGTGTTCTTGAGATTCCAGGTGTTCTTTCTTTGCAAGAGAGCCTTTGGAGATAGCTTGTCCATTGGAACAATTATCCAGACATTGAAGACACTCAGATTTTTTATGATCCGATCTGATGCTTTGACCCTATTAGTTCAAGATATGTCAATGCTTTTGCTCTCTGGAAAAGAGTTCTACTCAGTCAGGGAGAATGATGCGGAACAAAAGAGACCAAGAGTTTAGGGTTTCTTAGAATTAGAGTTTTATTAGGTTTCTATTTTAAGATATTTATTTTGTTTAGATTTCTGTTTTTGTTTCCTATTTTGGCATTGCCTATATCTATCTATCTATCTATCTATATCTATATACAGTGTAGAAAAGAAAGCCACTATTGTTATGGTTGCGATAAGTGGCTCTCAAGTTTTTTTTAATAATTTTCCTCTCAAAATAATAAGTGGTCTTTAAGTATTTGAACAGTCTCTTTGGCTAACTGAATTTATTTTTTGAATAACGGTTCACTGTAGTTATTTAGTTAATGTATTTTGTAGAACAAAACTTATAGCACTATGCATTGGATCCATCGAATTACAAATGGTCTGTAAATATGTAAGTTGTCTCTTAGGCTCACTGTATTTATTTTTTTGAATTACGGTTCACTAATTTATCTAGTTCATGTATTTTATAGAACAGAACTTACACCACTATACAATATATCCATTGAATTTGTATGAAATGTAGCTTCTCTATCTTATTAACTCCTGCAACTATTAATTTAGATACATGAACTTTTGCTAATTGTAGTACTTTATTGAAAAGTATCCTGAATATGATAATTAAGTCATCCTCCTTAGCAAAACATTAATTAGTCTCTTCCTTCTCACCTTATTTGTGTCTAGATGAGAGCATTTCACTTCAAAATAAAACATCCACCATAATGGCTATCAATTACAAAATGTAACTGCCAAAAATTCTAGAAGAATAGCAATTTGCAAAAAATAAAAACCATTAGAATATTTTCTTTAGTGCTATTGCTGTTTGCAGCAGCATTCAAACAGGGACAATTGTTTTGGTTGGAACTGAACAAAAACAACAAGTTGGGGCCAAAACTAGTGTAAGGTACTGCGAGGGTTGATCAGTTTTAAGGATATTGAATTGAATACAAATTATTGATTTCTCTTCCCTTCTATCTTCTTCCTTCTCTTCCTATCTGGTTCTTTCTTCCCTTCTTGTTCTACTCTTCTTCTCCTATCCCTCTGATTCTTCCCTGTTGCATCCTCCTTCATCTTTCTCTGTTCTGTCCTCTTTCCCTTCTCTACTCTCTCTCTCTGTCTATCTTCTTTATTTTTCTCTCTCTTCATCTTATTCTGTTTCTACATCTCTTTTTCTTCTCTTTCCCTCTCTTTCTGGTCCTTCATTAGCTGGTGTCTGACACACATACAATACAATGCTGCTCCAATCTGACCTAGCTGGCGAGCAATCCCAGTTCGCGACAGAGAACAAGACAGCAAGCGAGCGTACCTTTGTTCGCTTCTTCTCCACCAAGCACGGAAGTTTAAGGATAACTGTAGGTCGGTGAAGGGGATGCTGTAGTGTAACCATCTTAATTTCTACTTGAATTGCGCAAAGCAAACATGATCCTATCTTAGCCAGGTATTGGATTGGTGCAAGAAGTATATTAGCGCTTCTTGAACCTCATGTGCTCGTCGGATCGGAGGAAACAGTGTATTAGTAGATCCACCCCATGTGATCGGTCATTCTGTGCAATAAAAGGGCCCATAGCAATTAATTTTTAAATGAGATGGATTCATTCTGGCTATACTTTCATCGTTTTCAGAGTCGTAGGGGCACTTTTTGTTTTTCCTTCCTTAAGTCCAGGGACGACCCCCTATGTTTTTTCGTGGAGCGCAGAATTTTCCTTAATCGGCGAGAGTATATACAATCTATGCCACTGGCAAGAGCGGCTTTATACTGTAGTCTGTAACTCTTCATTGGCTCTACCTATGCCATTCTTGGTGATGGTGATCGCTGACGAGAAGGTGACGGCCATGACTTCTTTGTTTTTTTTCAAAATTCATTTCACACAGCTTCTGCCAAATAATTGATGAGTGAGCCTATGAATGACCACCACTTATCCAATTAACTCTACAGACACGAGAGAAAGTGCTAGATGAACGATGATTGAAGATTGTAGCATAAATTTTATGAACACAGCATTAGACCACTACATGTTTGAAGCATAATTCGGCCAGCGCATTGACTGGTAAAGCTACGCCAAGACTACAACTGCTACTTTCCCAATAGTACAATGCCATCCTCCCTGACTTTACTTTCCTAGTTACCAAACCCCTCTTTAAACCCTTGGCAGCAGGATGAAAGGAGGCGCAATCCAAGCGAATTAGAATCCCAAAGTCGATGGCTTCTGCCATTTTGAAGGGACTCGAGGAGCCAATCTTGCAATCTGAAGCGACAAAGCATTGTCGCAGATTGAAGGCTCTTCTGTAAGACAGAGCCGAGAGATAGAGCAGAAATCCCAGAGAATCACTACCACATAGGCTATTACAGATGCATCATTAAGCACATTTCGAAGCATGGAATCTCGAAGAAGAATCATTGCAGAAAAGGTATAACCCTTGGGGACCGGAACAGGATAAAGCCTATAAGCATGCTGATGAGTTCCTGAAGAAAGCTAAAAAATGCTGTTAGCATCTTCTCTAACTCGCTCGCCTACATTACTATACCCTACTAATGTATTGTATAGTAGGGTAGGCTAACTCAGCCGCTTACTTCTACTAATGTAGGGCTAAGTAGCGCCTTTTCCTTTTTGAATAACCCATTCTCATTATCTTTCATAAGTCAAGTAGGCGAACCTATAGGTCCTTAGTAGCGTTGACAAAGAAGAACAGCCGGTTAAAAGACAGCGAATCTTTTTATTATAGGCCAGCTTGACAAGCTACCCTTCCTCTTGATCTGAGGTGCGAAGAGAAAGATCTCTTTTTTATTTTATGACTTCCACTTATCGATCCCGGCCCAGAAAAGTGACCGACCAGGGCCCTATTGATGAATGAAAGAAAGGGTTTATGAGCCCTAGCCCTGTAAGCCCACACCTGTGTAGAGTAGATCGTTCAACACCTGCGGCACAAACCCATTTTTGACCTATTGGTCCTAGTATCATAGGCAAAGGCGTGCAGAGCTTTTTGTGGGGAAATTTGCAAGTACAATCTGGTGGGAGGCAGTTGTCGACCAAACCTTATGAGTATGCTGTCACTCACTTTTGACAGTTACGATTCCCAGAAGATGACCCAGAATGGATTGAGATCGAGTAGCTATAGCAGATCCATTTAGAGATCGGAACCCCGTTCCGGGTACACCCATTTGAGTAGCAACTGCCCCTAAGCCGGTAGGTCTCGTTCAAAAGCCACTTTAGTGGATGTGCCCCAATCAATGTGCTCGGTGATGATGTTGTCATCGCTGATGCGCAAGTTGCTTAAGTTTATTTTGAGTGTCTTCAGAAATGAGGAGTTCCAATTTCAACTCAAAAATCTCTGATTTCTGACACTGGTGCATTTGAGTTTGCTAAGCGCTTTTGCGTCAAGGGTGGGTGGACGCGTGGATTTATCTGCCAATCAATCGAGAGTCTTCTATACATTTACATTTAAAGTATCTCCCCAAATGCACAAGAAAAGGTTCCTTGGCCGGGATAGCACTAACGCTTAGTAAGTGGCGGCAACAATCCCTTTATAGGATGGAGCTATGAAGCTTACCTTATTCTTAGAGAAGGAGAAAGGGCTTTTCAAGCTTGCTGACTAGGGTTGGCAGCCAAATTAAGTCTTCGAGAACCCAAAACATAGGAAACTCCTCGTCTTAGAATCTCCCCCTGGAAGAGTTTAGCTACTTTACTAACTTGTTCCATTAGTGTAGGGTTTAAAACATAGAAAGTGTCTCCCCCAATAGAGTATGGAATTATTACCTCTATCAAGTCTTTGCAACCGAAGTGAGCCGAGGAGCCGAGTGACGTGCCAGCGCTACTAATTGAGTGCCAGCACGTAGCTGTGCTGTCAGTAAGAAGGGAGTACGACTACCTTGTTGTGACTTCACTTTCTTAGAAATGTCCTATTCTTCTTAGATTATACGCGCATTAAGTTTATAAATTATATTATGAAACTGTTGGAGAGAGTGATCGAGCATAGGTTCAGACTTGGAAACAATAGAATCAGTTAATTAGCTTGAATTTATGCTTGGGAGATAAAAAATGGAGCCAATTTATCTGTTGATGAGATTAATGGAAAGGTATGGAGTAAAGAAGAAAGATCTGCATGTGGGTTTAAAGTCCATAGAGACTATATTGAAATAATACAAGACATTTTCAATGGAGTTATGACTATAATAAGGACAACTATATGGGAAACTAGTTATTTAAGTATTAATGGAGGTTTACATTATCGATTTATATTAGATCCTTGTCTTTTTGCATTTCTTATGGATAAATTTACCAGACATGTTCAAGATGAGGTATCGTGGTGTATGCCATTTGTTGAGGATATTGTTTTTTGTTTTTTTTTGGATGAATCAAAAGTAGGAATAAAGGCTATGCTAGAACTTTGGAGAGAAGTTCTAGAAACAAGAGGGTTCAAGATAAGTAATATGGAGTGCAACTTTAATAAAAACTGAAAGACGAATGTAGGGGTAGTTAATATTGATGGCCAATAAACCCAAAGAGTGAATAATTTTGATACCTAGGCTCGATTGGACATATAGACGGAGATATTGTTATTGATTTACTCATTGGGTTAAAGCATGATGGTGTACATGGAGGAATGCATTGGGTGTCTTGTGTACGCGTACCTATGAGATTAAAAGGAAAATTTTATAAGACGGCTATAAGATCAACCATGCTTTATGGTACAAATTGTTGGACAATCAAGAAACATGTTAGTAAAATGAATGTAGTCGAGATGAAGGTGTTAAGGTAGATGTGTAGTAAACCTAGCATAGATAAGGTTAGTAATGAACGAATTCGTGAGATGATAGAGGCAACACCTATTAAAGATAAAATGACAGGAAATCATTAAGATGATTTGAGCTTGTATAACGAACACCAATAAGTGCCCTGGTTCGGTAGAGTGATATGCTTTTTATTGAGTAATGCTAGGAGACGAGGGAGACCCAAAACTTGGGATATGATAATAATGAAAGACATGTTATATGCCATTTTGACTGAGATTATAACCTTTGGTTGAGCGGAATGGCAAAACAGGATCCATGTAGCTGACCCCAATAAGTTTGGAAGGCTTTCAATTGTGGTTTTAATTTAATTGTTGCTTATATGAAACACTTACACTGACATATACTTGCTTATAATCTAAATTTTAATCTTATCCCCATAGAGATTATGGGATGATGACTTTTGTGGGGTATCTCTTCGATTTTCCACCTTTTTTGATGGATATGGGTCACGTCTTCGAGTACATAGACCTAATTGGGGGAATTTTCAATATTTTTATCAGAGAATTTGTCAAGTGATATAAATAAATAATATAGTAGATCCTTTGATCAATAAAAACAGATTGCTCTGTGACCACTACCATATACTCTCCTTGCCTCAATGTATGATTAATAGATAACTGAGTAAAGAAATGGGGTGGTAGCAGTAGAAGTGGCGTTTTATCCATTTGGATAAGTTGCGCTCTGGTTTTGCTTGGGTGGGGTCCACCTAAAACTTTGTGAATCTAATTTTCAGACTATCCACAATTTCGCTTATGAGTTTTGGTGCTTAGAGATGAGTCCTAACGAGGAAAAAAAAAAAAAAAAATTAGGGACAAGGGACTGTCTCACAATCTGAAATTATAGTTTCCAAAATTAGGCTTTATTATGTATTGAAGCACGTGTATATGTAAGTTTCTTAGCTGCTTTTTGTCCATAAAATTAATTGTGGTCAAATGATTGACTTCCAAGGAATTTTAGACTGTAGTTAATTTAGTTAAAACTGCATGGTAGAACCACAAGCTGTTAGCTTGAGTGATATCACTTACCACTTCCAGAGGGAAGTTGCAAGGTTCAAGTTCTTGGGACTTGGGTGCCTGTATGATACTTATCAAGGAAACAAGAAAGTGAAAGCTAGTGAACCCACAATATAAAATAAACAGTTGTTAAATTCCATTATAGCCTTAAGATTCTGTAAACTAATAACAACCTAGACCAAATTACAAAAAGAAACTAAGGACTAGTAAAATTTAAATAAAGAATAAAGGATACGTTCTTACCAAAATTTAAAAACAGCCCCTTCACTTTCTCTATTCGTTAAAGACCAATTGACTAAACTTTGCAGCCAAAATGAAATTATAATTTTCATAAAAAAAATCTTGATTCAGTGTAAACTTAACCTCAAGCTTTGCAGGGATGAAGCATAGTCGTTTGTGGCATACCAACTTGTGTCTTTGAAGTTAGAGTTGAATTTATAGATTTCTTGTTATTCCATTGTTGGAAGCAATACGGATACTTGTTAAACAACATCACTAGATCTTTCAAGCACGATAACATCAACAAGTGCAACTTCCAACTTGAAAATAAATTGATTTGCTATGCAACATTAAATCGTGTCTAAGTCTAGTATAGTGAATTAAATAATTTTGTTTTGTGTTCATTTCATCTGTTATACCTTTCCCGCTTATAGCATCAATCCCAATCATTTTATTCTTGTTGTGAGCTTTTAGTTTACGCAACATGCTCTTTTAGGACCATTACGAAAGGATTTTTAATTACACGAGAATGGTGAAGTCAATGTTTCCAATCTAAGAAGCACTAACACTTTTAAAAATGTACCGTGTCTAATCGGATACCAACACTCATCATTTAAGGGAAAACATAACATGTTCTCTCTCTCTCTCTCTCTCTCTCTCTCTCTCTCTCTGGAAAACATAACATGGTTTCTCTTTTTTTAGCCATTGTTCACTAGGTGGATGATTTATCTTAATTATTTTCAGCCTTCTATTGGCAAAGGAATTAGGCAGTGATCACCTGGGTTGTGGTGCAATGACCATGTTCTCCGGATGACAATTACAAGTCTTCAGTAGCGATGGAGTTGATTGGACTTTTTTTAGATGTGGCTGGAGACTGAGATTGGCTAGGTAGATGGTGAGGGTGGTGTTGGGTAGTAGTTGTTGGGGACTCCGGAATAGCCCTAGATTTGACTATAGTGTATGCGTATAATATTAAAAATTTTTGATCTATTTAGCATAAACTAATCTACATGATTATTATCATACCTTTAAGATCTTTCTGCTTTGATCCCAAGCAGCAACATGTATAATCTTTGAAATCCTTCTACTTTGATCTCAAACAACAAGAAGTACGAATCAACTCTCCAAACGCGACCTCTGGACTTTTGATGTATCTCTTGTACACTCCTTACTTTAGAAAGGGTGGGCTCGCAGCTGTTAGGAATTCTATCTCTTACAAAAACGTATATATGAGATTATGAACAATTATCCCTAACTGCTCATAGAGTGCGTATATATAGAGGCTACATATACTAGATACCCGTTTATTAAATTAAATTACTAATAATTAAATTTAATAAATTTATTTAATTTCTTAAGACATTCCACTTAACTTATTTGATATGTTAGATTTATAATCCACTTACACGGTTTGGTATAATCAAAACTAAGTTTCGTCAAGGGGATATCATCAATTCCTACATCGGGATATGGATTTCATTAATAATTAATATTCACCATACATGTAATGCTATCTCTCAACTCACTGAATTTATTGATCCATAAAGAATCTCACGCTTTTATGAATCAAAACATTAAACTCTACATGCACGTGTCTAATAATTATATTAGGATTAAGAGCATAAGCACTAGTAATAATCATGAGACATTTATTGTTTTATGTTGCCAATATAAAAATAATTATTTCAACACGTTCCTATTTAATACACACAAAGTGTACCAGTACAAGTAGTTAGAATTATACCGTTCCTTATAGTCATGACAGACCTATTAAAATCTTATGCTACAGACCTACTGATGGTGTGTCTAGTTCCATCTAAGGTTGTGAACGATACGCTTATATTTCATAAGAACCGATGATCTAATTGTAAGCCGTACTCTACACATCAGATTATTTACTATATAGAATAAGAGACACATATGCATAATCATTAAATAAACAATGCAAGGTAGGCATTGCTCACAGATTCTCATTAAAATGGAATAACTAATTTATTAATAAATACTAAAGCCATTATACAAAGCATATTTTTTAGTGTAAATCCCTAACAGTAATGGTTGGACACACTTCGGCGCTTGAGGGACAAGTGTCCATCTCTTGAACAAACAGAAAGCACGTTTTGAGTTTGAAGAAAGGACTTGGGATCAAGGATCAAAATTTCGTTTCGAGGGGTCGTTTCGGTTGGCTTGGAAATGGAAACGTTTCGGAAACATTTCAAAAGTGACAAATATTAAAATAGTAAAATACAATATTTTGTATAAAAATTGTACACTTTTTATAAAAATTTTAAATTCGGATTAATACAACTTATTGTTTAGGTATGTAGCATTGTGTTTTAGTGCATTTTTTTATGTTTCAGTGTGTTTTGATTGTAATAATAGTGTTTCGTTATTCTATTAGTGTCTTGTTTCGGTCTCTTAGGAAACGGAAACGT
This sequence comes from Euryodendron excelsum, assembly GCA_033060915.1. Taxonomy (NCBI): domain Eukaryota; kingdom Viridiplantae; phylum Streptophyta; class Magnoliopsida; order Ericales; family Pentaphylacaceae; genus Euryodendron; species Euryodendron excelsum. Next base: position 42,806,220 of record CM065388.1, on the reverse strand, counting down.
TTCGGCCGTTTCAGTGGAAACAAATGGAAATTTTGTTCCTTACTTGGGATCCACTAGTAAAATAAAAACAATACAGTTTTATATCTAACTTGACATTTAAACTTGTTATCTTGCAATTCTTTTATTATCTTTAGGTAAAATATTTAAGTATAGAACATGTAGAATGTAAAAATATGTATTTTTACCATCTCCTTATTATGTCATGCCTTGCATTTTTTTGAAAATTGTCATGTCGTGCCATTTGCATGTTTGTGCTTCTTTGCTTCCAAGCTTCTAATGTCTGGATTTTCCTGCCATGCTTGTTGTTGGCTTCCTTGTTAAATAATATGTTGCAAGCCCATATATGGTAAACCTAATTTGACATGGCACTAAAGGGGATCGGATGGGTACAATGAATTCTCACCAAAGAGCACTTGGATCTTGGGCTGAAATGTTGCAGACTTTATGTTGCATCATACTTTTGCAATTTTGGATGAGGCTTGCTTGAATCCATAGTTATGGGCTAAAACTAACACCCTTAGAAGAAAAAGAAAGGAATTTGAGAAAATATTTGTACGGAAAATTTTATGTTCCAAACCCTTCCTGAATTCCATACATTATGTAGGCTTGTTGGTAAACTTGGTCCCAGTGCAGGTTAAATGGGTTCTAAGCTAATGAAGTCCTAAAGATCTTTGAATCTACCTGCTAGGATCTAAAAGGATCAAAACAAATCCATCAGAATAAAACCCATTGAGCATCCATTTCTGAGCAATACTAATATTTCCAGTAGACACGTAAGTAATATAAATAAAATAAGAAACCAAACTAAAATAAGCAAAGGACTAACTATTCATAAAACTTCAGTACTTTCTACAAAAGAGGCTCATGCAACATCTAGACAAATCAGCTCATTAAATTTTCCTTTCTTTAAAGTTTCATTGATGGTGATTTGTACCAGTAACTTCTTAATTTTATCACATCAGTCTAGGATGCATGAATATGATATGTGATTTTCAGATAAGATTCTTGTTGTCTGCCGCCAAACTAGGATTGTACCCCACTTTTTCAAGGACATAAGATCTGAGGTAGGTAGATAATTTATCTTTCTAATTTGCTATCGGATTGAATGATTCAAATTGATTCCTAAGAAATATATCTAGGTATTAGGTTAAGGTTCATTTTGAAGTAGGATGCAAGATATTAGATTATCTTGTTGTCTTAGAGGGCTTGCTTTTATAAGAAAAGTAATAAGAAAAAGGCTTTTAAAAATTCACATGTTCAGACTGCTACAAAGTAGTCTATGGAGAGTTCGAGACATAACGGCCATCACAGTACAACTTCATGCTTTTGTGCCTATGCATTTTTGTCCCATTGCATTAATATATTTTGTAGGGGATCTTAATTTTGGGGGATGGGTTTTATGCTTTGTATGCATCTCTTGTACAGAGGTGACTCCCTCTCTGTTATCTTTTGATTAATAAAATATTTACATTTACCTATTGAAGAAAAAGGATTAGAATTGTCATTTACATTTAACTATAAAATATTTACATTTATATGTTCTATAGTCTTTTGTACATGCATAAGCCTACACCCGTATATATATATATATATGAAGACATGTATTATGCATGATCAAGCGGGGGAGGGGGGAGGAGGGATGCATTCTCAGGATTTAAAAGGGGCAGCGTTAGGACAGAATTGCCAGTGTCGAGGCTGGTGTCTACTGTGGCGGGTCAGGCTCAGGATAGGGGTGTCCCATCACAAAACCGACCCGTTCCTTTGATGCTTTTTTCTTGATTTCATTTTCCTCTACTTTTAACTATTATAAAATTACTAATAACACAAACAAACAACAACATAACTTGGGCTACTGTTATAATAATATAACAATTACGATGATGACAGATTATGATGATACTACTGCTGCTGCTGGTGGCTGCTACTATTTAGGTGCCATTTCTTGGTGTAGTGGTACAAATTCAGTTTGCCAAGTGTGAGAATGGAGGTTTGAGTTTGGGGCGACCACTTAAACCACTCTTAGCAAACTATGCCAAAGGTCTACAGCGAGCCTACCTGTCCCATCACCCTTGACTATTAGGGACCAGTAACGGGGAATGCCTTAACTAGGCAGGAAAATGAGGGGACTTCGTTGACATCAAAGCTTGGATTCCAGCTAGGGACCACCTGGACTACCAGGCACGGTGGTTCCTTCAATATAATTTTTTCTGTGCTTTGTTATTTTTGACTCATTGTGTCTGAAAATTGTGCTCATGGAACAGTTATTGTGGCTCCATAGGAGGCTTCATTGGTTCAAGGAGACTAGCTATTCATTGACTGATATTTGTATCTTGGGGACAGCTAATGTAGAAGAACCTCATATTGAGACTTGCCCTTGAGGGGAGACTTGGTTTTCACCCTTGCAGAACTTTCATTTCGCCCTCTAATTTGGTTTCTCATTTTTAGAAATCAGAAGAAAAATAAATTTAGAGATTCAATGGAAATAGTGTATGACTGAAGATTTGACCAGAAGAAGAGGAATGACGGTGCAGGATATGTTACTTGAATAGGTTGAAGGAGACACTCATGATATGACAACTTCTTATGATTCCTATTGCATGCTTTACTGCTTCCCTTAATTTATTCTCAAAATCTGAACCATGTTATGACATGTTGCAAGTGCACTGAGATGCCGGTATTAATAGCCTTTCCCTGTGTAGGCATCAAGGTCTTTCGCTGGAAATGCTTCTTAAGCTTGTCAGGGTATTTGGTTCAGTGATCTATTCAACTTTAGCGGCATCATCCTCTGTTGGTGTAGATATTGAGGCAGAGCAAAGGTATGATGATCAGATCTTTCTCAACTTTATGTCAGCTTTTTTGATTATCTTTTATCTTTTTGTAATTCTAATCGGAAGGGCCTCTACTGCTTACTGGGTATTTAAGGCTCGAGCGTTGTAATCTCTGTTTTATAGAACTTGAAAAGGTTAAAAGCTGCCTTCCCCTGCTTGCCAAGTGAGTTTATTTTCTGTAGTTGGCTGTTTCCAGATTTTAGCGCAATTTCACCTTGCTTTGCCGAAATTAATTTTTTTTTTTCCTTATTTTCTTTTCTTATCCTTTTCCCCTTTGTATTTTAGAAGAGGGGGGTCCATTGCTAAGTCTGCACAAGAGCTGAATCTAGCACTTCAAGAAGTTTCGTGAGCTTAGCTGGCTAAAATTAACATACATGAAAGTGGAAGAATTCTTGGCCATACAGGAAATAATTTTTATGTTGGTTTGTGGGGAGTATCCATTTTCAAGATTTGAACTTTTTGAGATGGGGAACTGAATTTGTTACATGCTTTGACTTTCCTGCTCTTGGTCCTGCTCCTGCTCCTGCTCCTGCATGTACATTCGATTCTAAATGGAACAAATTAACTACAACTGATCTGCTGGGCTGTTTTAACTGGACCCTCTGTACATGCTGTTGGTTGCTGCTCTGTTTTGGTGCCCGCAAATTGATCCCTACTTGGTTGATGATGAGAAGGATTCTTCATTATAAATCTTTATCATTTTCTTACCCAATATCTGGCACATCAAAGTTGTTACTTTTGACTTCTTTTGTGTGACATTTTGTATCAAATATTCATATATCTAAATATTTGTATGTATGTATGTATTTATGTATGTATGTGTGTATGTATCGTTATTAATACAAATCTGTCTTGGTTGGGTGGTTAATAGAAGGAACTAGATACACTTTAGAGCAAGTGATGTTTTTGTTTCTGGTATACTATGTTGTGTTTGAGTTACCAAAAAAAAAATGAAGCAGAAGTAAATCTGCGATTATTTTTCCAATTGTTGCTTGTCATAAAGAAAACATAATAATAATGTTCCCTAAAAGAGAGGGAGGAGGGTGGAAGAGTAACAAGCTGGAATATGACAAAATTTGAGAGGCCACCGCTCGTGTTCACTGTAGGGTGTGCGCTGTGCTGTAGTATGGAATCGATGGAGTTGGGGACGCTTTTACCTGTGTGGGGGCAGTAGGCACCATCCCTCGTCCCTTTTAACGACATGATGACTAAACAATTGAATGAAATCCGTGCCTGTGCAGGCATTTCCCTGAATGCAACCAACGCTAGATGCAAGGCTTTCTTCTAACAACGCTTTGCTTTCTGCTTGGGGTGTTGGACGTTGCAAGAAAAAAGAAACCTAGCCCGCATGTGCTAATTGAAGCAGAACCTTATTAGCGGATATTTTATTTATTTATTTTTGTTGGGGAAGGGAGCTTCATTGCATAAAACAATAATAATAATAATAATAATAATAATAATAATAATATATAGTAGGCAAGTTTTTGGCCATTGTATAGATTGAAAGCATGTATTTTTATCTATTTTGTATAGTTGGCTCTCTCGTAGTGTTAATCTAGATATAGGCTTTGTTCGCTTCTATTGTTTTATGTTGTTATCATTTTGTACTTGCATTGAATTCCCTTTGATGCTTCCTAGTGGAACTTAATATACTTATTAAAAGAGAATTCATGATGGAATCTCCACCAGAGAAATTATAAGAATTATTTTTAAGGGTGGTTGGAATTGCTAGGAGTTTTACCAATCATTCTAGTACAGTAGGTTTGTGCACAAGATGCTAGACGAGATTATTAGGCCAGTTTTTGGATGTCATTGATATCTCTTACTACTATGAGCAAAAATTGTTGGGGGATAACACTAGAGATGTATTGTTTAGTTGTTAAGCACAAATTCATGACCCTGTAATTGTTAGCTGAAGTAGGGACTCTTATGGGAAAAGGCATTAGATTATGATCTTATAGTGATTAGGCATTCTTACTTGCTTTTTATTATGAAGTTTGAGGATCTTAAGTATTTTATATGCTTGTCATATTTTAACTGGAGTCACTACTTATTGGTGAGATTTTATAGATCACGAGAATCATGATCTTTGATCTCTAGGGATTATTCTACAATATATAGGTTAATTAAGCAATGGTTACAGGTGAAAGTTATGATCTTTGAATATTAGTTTATGTCGATACAATAATGTGCAAAAGTACCAGTCAATGGGTGTCAGTAATTAACAAGTTTTGAGGTTTTTATATGGAGATTCTATTATCAAGATGTTAGTAACTAGTGGTCTACCAGTGAACGGTAGTTAATAACAATAAGCTTCTAATTATCCCATATAATGATTTTAGTACAAAGAGGTTAATAAGAGATCTGTTGAGTGTGTAGATCTTTGTGCATACTTTGAATGGTTAATACAATTTAGTTGATTTATGTTGTAGTTCAGTTGGTGGAGAAATGTTATTGAGCATTGGAGTAGATTTTGAAAAACTTTTAAACAATATTTCATTTTGAGTTTTCATATCCTTACAATGGTTAATATCCCCTAGCATAATCGAGTCGTCAATGATAAATATTATGGGGGAAGCTTTTATAGAAGACAAAGGACAATGAACACGCAGTGATTTGCCGAGATTCGATCACAATGTGTGACATATGTCCTTACTCCCAAAATTCCTTTAATAGCCTTCTCCACTATGTAAAAGTATTTTTACATAGTTGTTGTTATATGTTCAAGTGTCCAATTCACTTTTACAAAAGTTTTTTTCAAACTGAACAAAATTTAAGTGATTTTGTTCAAATTTCACTTAAACTTACAAGTGTTTTTCTTAGAACACTCAAATTTACAGCTTTACAACTCATCCAAATGAAATAAATGAGGTTTATATAATGGGTATCTCTCACAAAGAGTAAATAAACAGGTATAAGCTTAGTAATTGACCTTAAGTACTCAATAAAATGAATATAGCAATTAAGGCTCAGGAATTTAAGCTTTGATCTATAGATTTAGCACTTATAATATTGTATTATTTTGCATAAATGTTATGGGGGTCTTGTCTTTATAGCCTTGCATTGATTCTAACGGTTGGTGATTCTAGCCTTGCCTTGCATTTTTCAGCCTGACAGAACGTTCAAAAATCCGACTATTGGGCTCTAGGTGTTGACTCCTGCTTTTCTGTTGCACGCATTCTTCAACATTATGCTTGAAGGTGTCAACCCCTGAAATTTATGTGTCGACTTCTTTGACTTATACCAAACTTCAACAAGGCTTTGTCCAAATGTATAAATCCCTGGAATTGAGGTGTCAACCCTTTTAGACTTTTATTAAGATTTTGCATTTTGGACCAATGTGTCGTCTCCTAAAATGAAGATGTCTACTCCTTTATTAAGTGAATTGTCAGTCTTGACTAAACTTTTTTCAAGTCTTCAAGCTATTCAAGAATCACTCAAATGAAACTTTCAAAGCTTGAAACAACTTCTTCAAAGTATGTTGATATTCAAGAACATCTTAAATCTCTTCGAAATGCAATTAATCCAATTTCTTCATTTGTAGAGTTTTTCAATCGACATAGCTACTTCCATCAATTCAAGTCACCTTCAAATCTTCATGTAGAGCTTTCATGTTTTGTGATCTTCTTTTCGATATATTTTCATTATCTTTGAGCACCTTCAATCTCTTCGAAATAAGCTTATAAATATAATTTTGCTGTAAAGTTCTTCAACTTGTATGGCTTCATTGATTATGAGAATCTTATTGTCGATTTTAGTAACAGTTAAACTTCTAGATGGTTTATATAGTGGTTTTGGCTACCAAAGTTATTGCATGAGGTCAAGTGGCTTGATAATTTCTTTAAATCCTTGTTCACTTGAGATGTCACGCCCAATTCTAATTAGGTGTCATTAATACCATCTTAGGATGAGTGTAATCGTACAGGTAACCAACCTGCGAATAATACCTCATAATAATCCTAAAGATATACATCTTATGAGCATTAAACAACATCATTATATATAAAACTATCCCATAAATTATCATACATACATAAAGAAGGCTACTAATCCCACTCACAAATATTTAGAAGATCATAATGTAAATAAACTCCAAAACACTCTCATCCAGTGTACAATATGCATAAGATCTGAAATAACTTAAGAAAGTTTTGGAAGTGTTTTGAAACAACTCAAGGGAGCTTTAGAAAAGTTTTGGAATAACTCAAGGGAGTTTTGAAAATGTTTTGAAGTCTTATTTTGAAAACTTTGGAGGTCAAATTTGGATTGGAAATGCTCTTGTGAACTTGTTTTCGAAAAACTTTTGAAAGTAATTTTTGTATACCTTATGAAAGATATATTTAATGTTTCATCACCTTTAAGAGGTTAGTCGTTGAAAAACTAAACCCCTTTAGGGCTATGAGTTTTGAAAATATGTTTTGAAAAGGGGCTAGAGATTTCCCATTAGTTTTTAAAATTTTAGGGTCATAGAACCCTTCTTGAATATTTCACTTATACTTGAACAATCTTAACCATGAAAGGATTAGGATTGCTTCAAGACTATGATGCTTGAAAATTATTTTTGAAAACAGTTTTTGAAAACACTTAGGGTTTTGGAACCCTAATATGGACGACCTAGAAGGTTGTATTTAATGTATCATTTTTCCTTAGAATCCCTAACCATAAAGGGTTAAGGACACTTTAGGGTTGTGAGTTCTTGAAAACATTTCAAAACTAGTTTTTGGTAAATGTTAAGTGTCTAACCCTTTTAGTTGAGATAATTTTAAGAGAACTTCTTGAAAACATTTTTGAAGATAGAGTGTGAGGGTGTTTGAAAAAATTTTGGAGTTGATTTTTAAAATCTCAAGAGAGTAGGATGTTTTTGAAAGTATGTAATGATAATGGTTTTGTATTGGAAGATCATTTGAAAATGTGTCTTTGAATTGGAGCTTTGAAGCTTACTAATCTTGGTTGGGTTGACCTAGGGTTAACTAACTCAGGTTAGGTAAACCTAAGGTTGGACAATTAGGGTTGGGTTGACATAGGGTTAACTAACTAGAGTTAGGTTGACCTATGGTTAAGGTGACCTAGGGTTAACTAACTTGGGTTAGGTTAACCAAGTGTTAAGGTGACCTTGAGTTAACTAACTTGGGTTAGGTTAACCTAAGCTTAAGTTGACCTAGGATAGCTAACTTAGGTTAGGTTAACCCAATGTTGGAAAACCAAGGTCAAGTTAACCTAGAGTTGGAAGGTGGTTTTAAACTAGAGTTTGGGCCTAGTGGTTTTCGAAAGATGGTTTTGAACTAAGGTTTGGACCTAGTAATTTTGGAAAGGTGGGTTTATGCATGCAACTTAAATGGGTATTTTGAAAACCATTTTTATGAAAACCACTTAAGTGAGTGTTGGGTTCATATGGTTGGTATTTAGAAACCACTCTAGAGAGAGTTGCCTTGAAACCATTATAACCACTAACTCAAGAGAGTGAAGTTTTTGAAAATCAATATATGCAAGGTATTTTTGAAAACTTCTTTGATTGAAAACTAAAGAGAATGAAACTTTGAGAATTATTTTTGGAAAGGAGGTTTTGAAAAACTACTTTTAAGATGTTGAAAACCACTCTAAAGAATAAGGGGTTCATATGGTTGATTTGAGGAAAATCACTCCAAAGAGTACTTTATGGGACAATTTCAACCACAATATTCAAGAGAGCAAAATTTTTAAAAATCAAGATAAAGATGATAGTTTGGAAAAACCATTTTTATGCAAATTAAAGTAAACGAACTTTTGAGAACCCTTCTTGAAGAGCGATGTTTTGAAAATCACTTTTGAAATGTTGAAAACCACTTTAATGAGTTAGGTTCCTATGGTCAATAAATGTGGAGAGCACTCAAGAGAGGGTTCCATAAGCACCATTTCAACCACAAAACTTAAGAGAGTAAAACTTTGAAAATCAAAGTAAAATACGAGGTTTGAAAACCATTTTAATGTTACTTGAATGTAGTAAAATGCAATGATGCAAAATGAGGCCAAGGGACTTAAGGAGGGTTCTCTAAGATGTGAAAATTAAGAGTTTGACCTAGGCTTTAGAGAACCAACTCTTAGAATCATTTTTAGGAAAACACTTGAATGTAGAATTCAAGAATGACGTAGAAATAGAGGTAGTGAAGGTTTTTGAAAAATGATGATGAATATGAAAATGGAGCTAAGCATGCAAAACATGAACATGGTAATCATATGCAAAGAGGGGTCATGAAATCATACAAGGCTAGTAGCCACACCAAATTGCAAGGTGCTCTAAGATCATACCATCTTAAAGTAGGCTAGTGAGAGATCCCCCTACAGGATGACTCTCATAAAGCTTTCCTCTAGGTATGAACTAAGAGCTCACTTATTTCAAATATGCAAGAAGGGGGGGAGGGGGGTAAAAGATGGGGGTTTAAAATAGAGAATAGCCTAAGTAGGTTAGGAGGGAGAAGAGAAGAGTGGGAACGACAAAATGTAAAAGAGAATACCACCTTTGTCTTCAAACCACTTTCAAACTTTCATGGATAATTTGTCTTGAACTTGAATGGCCTTGGATAGGCTTGAGGGGGTTGGAAATGGCTCTTCTATGGTATTGGAAGCTTTGTAGATGGAGTGTATAGGTTAAACAGAGGTTGAATCTAATTTAGATGTTTGAAGAGTGAGGTGTATAGAGAATTTTAGAATTCTGAGGCTATTTCTGCAGAGCTTTGCTACTGTTTTCGATTCTAAAATATCAAGGGAGGTGGCCTGGTATTTATAAGGAAAAATTTAGCCTCTGGCGCAGTCCTACATGCGCCTGTGCTACATGCACTTGTACTTCTCCAGTAGAAAAGTGACACGTAGCATGGTTGTACTTCTCAGACATAAGGAGCACGTAAAATTTTTGGTCGATCTGATCACAATCTGAGCGCATGTAGCATACACTACGCCGTTGGGAACTTTTGTGTTAACTTTGCTTTGATAATTATGCAATTGGGGAAAGGTTTAGGATAATCAGTTACGTTCACAATGTTCTTCTATGGTTTCTCAAGAACTGAAAACTTCTGGGGAGCTTCAAAGGTGTTCAGAAGAGTGAGTTATCATATCGGGAAGCATGTACAAAAACAAAATTTTACAGAGCGTCAGTGATACGCTCCGCGGATGTTCAAAAGTAACGGTTTTTGGGCAACATGATTAGGGCTTTCAGGAGTGATCTCTCTGATCAGACCGTACTAATAGAAAGTGCTCTGGAAATTCTTTCACGAATTTCCTAATTTACGTATTTCTGAAGTCATTTGACGGTGCGTTATAATAAGGAAATCAGAAGAAAAGACAACCCTAGCGGAGCATCTGTGAGACGTTCTAGGGGTTTCTGAAAGTGGCAACTTTCGACCCACGCGATTGGGGGATTCGGGAAGCGATCTATTCAATTGAGCCGTATAGATGGAAAGACCTACGGGCGAGCTTCTTGAAATTATCTGTTTTATGCATTTCTCAAGTCATTTGACGGTGCATTATAATCAGGGAATTGGGAGAAAAGATAACCCTAGCAGAGCGTCTGTGAGATGCTTCAGGGGACTTTCGTTGACTTGGAAGTGTTTAGAGTCACGAGACCCACCTTAGATTGGACATGGGTGTATAATAGGGTATGCCAGTTTGGTACCCAGAGCCATTATTGTTTCAGAGCGCATTCGGTCTGCTAGGGGTAAATGGTCATTTTGACTGAAATTGGTCGGAAAGGGTCTGGATGGATTGGATTGGCATATCAAGCATGCCGGACTATTTGGGGACATTCTTGGAAGGTGTACTTATCGTCTTGAGAGATTTGTCCTGTACTAGTGTGTAAAACGGTCATTTTGATCATAGTTGACTAGAATAGGACCATAATTGGTTAGGATGGCGTATTGAGTACGCCTAATTGTCTAAAGCCATTGTTGGAAGGGTGGACTTACTGTTGTTAAGGGATTTTGAACTTTTTTAAAGACGTGCTTGAGTGCCCGAGGGTAAAATAGTCATTTTGATCAGGTATCATCGGAATTGGTCCAGAGTCGACTGGAATGGCATCTTGAACGTGCCAGATTATCAAGGGACAGTCAAATAGGGTAGACTTACCGTCTCGAGGGATTGGTGCTTTCTTGAGGGTGTGCCGAGTTGGATGGACTTATTGTCTCGAGGAGTTTGTACTTTCTCGTAAGACGTACCATCATGCCCATGGGGCAAGTTGATCATTTTTCACCGAGACGGGCTACCATGCGTCGGTGTTGATCTGGGTTTACGAGTGTTTTCGTCACTCTAACTGTTGTGACGAGTTGGTTTTCACAGGTCTTACTTTTTTTTGAAAAACGTGCCATGGCCAAGAGGCGCATTCGGTCTCGTGACACTGGGTTGTTTAGTGGCAAAACTCATGTAGACCTGGGAAGCGACCAATTGATTGAACTGAAATTTGAAAAGCCGATTGGGACTTGATAGTGTTTTGACATTTTACTGGAAGACTGCTATGGACCGAATATTACAATGTGGGCAAAAATGAAGTTCTTACAGCTGCTCCTCTTTTTCGATCTTTGTTTATCGAAGACAGAAAACAATAAAGTAAAGGTCCCATTTTGATCGCGAGGTGATTGGAGGGACTGGCGTAGTTGGAATTTAGAATTTTGAGTTTTTGAAAACTGGATTGTTTTGATTTTTGAAATCTTGAATTTTAAAACTTAATTTTGAAATAATTTTAAAATTAATTTTTCCTGAATCGATATTCCAACTCATGGAATGACACTCCTTTGGGGAGATTCAGGATTTTGAAATTGAAAATAATTTTTTGAAAGATGTTACCATTGATTTTTCCTAAACCATCATTCCGACTAGATGAATGACACTCTTTTAGGTAGATTTAGGGTTTTAAAATTGATACTTTGAAACTGATGATGATTTTTGAAATGATTTTGAAATTGAAGTTGATAAATTGAGATGGCCTTTTGTGATGGATGGATGGATGGATTTGGATTTGAATTGGAAGGGTTTGAAAAACCTTTGAAACTTGGAACGAAACTTTTGAGAAAAAAGGTTTGAAAACCTAGAATTTTCAAATTAAACTTTTGAAGTAAAAAGTTTAGAAAACCTAGAATTTGATTTTGGAATGAAACTTTTTGTGGAGAAAATTTTGAAAACCCAAATTTTTTTTTGAAAGTTTAGTATTGGATGTAGAGGAAGGGGCTAGTGACTAACAAGGTGATCATGTGTAGTGAGAGCCCCGTGTAGTTATGATTGAGGATGTGCCAAGGCCAACAGTTGTGATAGGGAGCCAAGTGAGCGAGCCAGATGTTATGACTGAGCATGAGGGGATGGAGGGCGAGGCGAAGGCGTCAATAATCAACAACCCAATTCAAGTGGTTAGGTTCGAACCTTCGAAGGAGCAACAGCGGGGCGAGCGAACACCAGCAAAGGTGGTTGCTGGGCCTAAAAGAAAGAGTAGCAAGCCAAGCTCGAGGAAGCCGGCTTTAATGCTTGCGAACAAAGTGTTATCACAAGAAGAAGGGGCGAGGCTGAAGAAGACTGGGCAGGCTTGAGCGATTTTGAGTCAGAGGAAGATGAGGGTGAAAATGAAAAGGAAGCATTCAAGGCATCATCTACGAGAGGTGGGGGAAAAGGCTAGAGCGAGGCACTGAACGCGCCAGAGGTGGTTACTACGCCTGCGGTGGGAAGCGCAGAGCCGGGAAGGCAAGTACTGAGAGAGGCTTTTGGGATCGTGAGGGTGCTAGGAGACACACATGAGGTGGTCTTAGATCTTGCCACGCTCTTTATTGGGGTGAAGGTAGGATATGTCCCCAACTTTCAGAAAGTATTTCGAGAAGCACTAGAAACTTTGCCTCGCCATGGGGTATGGCAACCATTGCTGGCAGTGGGCACAATGGAAATACTAGGGCTCTTCCTGGAAAGGCTCGACGAGCAACCATTGGCAAGCTTGGCTGGGGAGGGACAATGGAAGATCGATTAGGACGTGGAGGACTTGCAATATTTATAGTTTGACATGTCATGGTTGAAATCGCGGGTGCAACGCGCGGGCGCGATGGTGGAGGCTGAGCGTCAAGCGACGAGCCTGTAAGGCCGAGTGGAGGAGGTGGAGCAGCAGATCAAAGCATTAGCAGTGAAGATCACGAAGTAAGAGGCGCACCTAGAGCAACTTCACAAATAGTTGGAGGAGCTCATGGGGGAGGAGGACGAGCTGTGTAAACAGCCCAAGGGAGGTGGGCACGAGTGTGTTTCAGGCATTGTAAATTGTATTCTTTCTGCTATTGTAATAAGATCCTATTCTTTTGTAGTCAAGATGTTTAGATAAATGAAATAAGAAAAAGGCTTGAGTTTGGGTGAATATTTAAACTTATGTATATTATTGTTGGTGTGATTGGGGAATGGGTGGGTTCATTGGGGCACGTGAGGCAGGCTCATAGGGGTGGGAGGTCTAGGTTGGTTAATAAACTTTCGGGGAAAGGGTCTAGAAAGATAATGTTGAGGGGAGTAGATTGCTAAGCTGAGGATCTAACACTGATTGGACTTGTCTAGCAGGACGACACAAAGAGTGATCTTATCAATCTGCTTGTGTGGTCTTATCTCAGTGAGCTGGCTCTAGCTAGGAGTGTAAGGAATCTTTGAAAAGAGGGGAAGGAGTGGCACATGCCTTGGGGTGCGAGTCAAACTAGGCTATAAATAGAGGGTGATGTAGAGAGCAAATCAGCAAGTGCTCAATGAGAGTCCCCCATAATGAGGGTATATGGGGGGATTAGTTTGGGAATGGGTGGTCTAGGAAAAAGCCCCGTGTTGAACTCCATCATCTGTAGGGGGAGGGGGATATAAGGGGGATCAGGAAAGGGGGCACCTTGATAACCAGAGTGGGACTGAGTCGAGGTTCCCCGTCTATACAGCGCATGTTGGCTTTGCCTTGGTAGGGCCTGGGCTGATAAGCCTGTTTTCGAAGCGCTACTATGGCATCGGGGAAGAAATTCGCATGTGGGGGCTTCGTCGTAGAGTCGATCGAGATGGTTGTGGTGATGAAGCGAGCCGTGACAGCAATTTTCGCTGTAAAGTCAAGGCTGAGATCTCATCCCTAGAGGGAGGCTGGCAGAGCAGGCGGTGTGCCGTGGGGGATGAATATTGCCCTGGAGCTATTTATCTGAGCGTGGACCTTTTCTTCTATTCCTAGCATATTTGGAAAGAGAGGCATCGAAAATGGAGAGCAGCTCGTGACTCGCTCGCGAGCTATAAAGTTGCTCGAGGCGGGGGTTGTCTATCTACCCATGGATGCCCTCAAGTAGAATTCACTAGGTTTTTGAACCAGTATTTATAGAGCATTTTATGAAATGTAATGAGCTCTAAAGAGCAAGGTTTTAATTTTGATGTAATTGAAAGCGATCTTTGAAATAAAGAGTGATGATGATGAATGCTTGAGATTCTTGTTTGGTAATTGGGGTGTATATAATTTAGGTATTGTGCCAAGATAATCACAGAACCCAAAATACATAACTGGAAATTACAGTGCGGATGGGTTTCCAAGATAGATAGTATAACACCATAGGTATCAAGGGTAATAAGTTTTGAGCCATTTGGCATTAATGGGCGAGGGTGTGGTAGTGGAGCCAGGTTTGGAGATCCTATAGTAGTCGCTTGCATTAGCATCTTGAATTTCGAAAGGTCCTTCCCATTTTGGTACAAACTTGGTACCAGAGGCTCCTCGCATAACGTGCGAGGCCATACGGAGCACCAAATCCCTTTCTTGGAAGCAACGTGGTCTGACCAACATGGCATAGGCGCGGGGAATTTGCTTGTGATAAGCCTGAAGGTTGGTTTGGGCTTGATCTCAATGCTCGTTTAAGGCTTCAAGTTGGTGGGGGCGTTCCTCGTGGAGTACTTCGCTAGCGAGGGCAATTCGAGCCAAAGACACAGTGATCTCGACTGGGAGAATAGCCTCGGATCCATATACAAGGAAGAAGGGGGTCATCTGGGAGGATTGCTTTTTGAAGTTTCGGTATGCCTAAAGTGCCATGGGGAGGACATGTGCCCATTGTTCTTGATGATCCTCGAGTGAACGGTTGAGAATTTTGATGAGGTTCTTATTGGTGGTCTCGACTTAGCTGTTGCCCTTGGGGTAGTATAAGGTGGACTTGTGATGGCGAACGTCCTTAGAGGCTAGGAGTTGGCCTACATCTTTGTTGATGAAGGGTGTACCATTGTCTGAGAGGATCACTTTAGGGAGCCTGAACTGGCATATGATGTACTTGTGGATGAAATTAGTGACAGCAGGGCTAGTGGCGCTCTTGAGTGGGATGACCTCCACCCACTTGGTGAAGAGTTCGGTGGTGGCTAAGATCCAGATGTGGCCTATGGACGGAGGGTTGATAGGGCCAATAAGATCCATTGCCCAAATATGGAATGGCTAGGGGGTGCTCAACGTGCGCAGGACAACTGAAGAGGCATGGATAAGGTTCCCATGGCGTTGACAATTTTAACAGTGTTGCGCATAGGACCGAGCGTCTGCTTTTATTGTGGGCCAATAATAACCAAGGTGTATCAAGTGTTAAAAGAGTTTATCTTTGCCTTGGCGTTCGTCTTTGTGCACGCAACGGAGGACCTCAGGGACTTTGGGACTTGCGATGCAGCGGAGGGGGAATCGAAGAAGCCAAATCGAAATAGTTGGCCTTGGTGAATGAAGAAACGGTTAGTGCACTTCTTGGTGAGGGAGGCATCCATCCGATGGGCAGGCAAAGAGCCTTTTAAAAGGTAGTCCAGGTATGGTTGGTGCCAATTAGGAGGGGGCTCCACGAAATTGCATTCAGCTTTGGAAGGAAACACTTGGCAAGATACACATTGATTTTGCAAGGCAGTAGCCTCTTAGGTCATGGAGGCCCAGTAATAGCCCTGTCGCTGGATTCGTCAGTGGAGGCTGAGCTGTGCCACAAGTGCATTCGTGAATCTGGTAGAGTTTGAGTTTGGCCTTGGTGGGGTTAATGTAACGAGTGAGGAGTTTGCCGGGACCACGGTAATAAAGCACGCCTTGTTAAATGGTCAAATGTTTAAGATCATTTAAAGGCAAGGAGTTGTGCCACTCAGTGAGCTTATTCCAGATGGTGCCGCGCTAGTCAGTAAGGGGAGCTTCAGGCAGAAGCTTAGCAACGGAGCAAGGGAGAGACCACTTGAAGACTTCAATCTTGGTAGGTTCATCACCCACTTTAAATTTGGAATCCAGAGTGGCTAAAGTATCAGCGTGGCAGTTGCATGAATGCGGTAAGAGGCGAGGGCGGGTTCCTTAATGGTAAAAACTCCATTGGTTTGCTTTACGACTAGGTTGGAGTCGCCTCAGATGCAAATGTGAGTGATTGAGAGGCTAGTAGCCATAAGGAGCCTAGGATGAGGGCCATATATTCAAGCTCATTGTTAGAGCATTTGAAGGCCAACTTATAGGAAATGTTGATTTTAGTGCCTTGGGGCAGATGAGGACTATCCTTGCTCTGCCATTTGCAGCCATTGTGGAGCCATCAAAAGTGAGGATCCATTCAACTTTGATTGGTGTAGTCTCGATAGTAGCAGCTCCACCTTGGAAATTGTCACTGGAGAGTTCTTCAGAAAGAGGCTCATATGCACCGTTGGCGAAGTGGGTGAGTAGGTTAGTGAGGGCCTGACTTTTGACTACTATAGGGATTTTGCAAGTTATGTCGTACTCTGCAAAGGAGAGCATCCATCGAGCAGGGCATCTCTGCGAATGCAGGAGTAGAAATCAGATGAGGTTGCGGAGGGCTGCTCGCTGGGGGATAGGAAGATCTTGTTATATAAAAATGGGTTGAGCTGGCTCGATGGGAAGCACTAGATTCACTTCTTCAAGCTCTTGCTTCTATGGACGTGGGCTGTCTTGGAAACATTCAAGCGTGGGGAGGATTTCCTAGAGCTGAGGGGTGTCTTTGGGAGGTTTGGTGGCTTGCCCAGGGCCAAAAGAAGTGGGTTTCTTTTTCTTTTTCTTTTTCTTATGGGGCATGAAGATTGAGGAAAGGGCGTAGCAGTCAAAAGGGAGTGAGGCGCTTAGGAGACTCACACATGGAGGTGTCGAGGTGGGGTCAATGAGGTAGCTAGCTGACCCCGCACACCGTCATAATCCATAAACAAGCTTGCCATCAGGTCATCGGTACTTGGTGATAATGGGGGTCTCTTCCTGGTGGGATGGGAGTGGGTGCAAGCACTTCTGAGGGAGGCAAGTGGGTAGGGCCTCTTCCTGTGCGAGCTTAGTCGAACGTGGGAGGGGGGTGCTATGTATGAGCATAGGGACCTCAGAGTCATCGATTTCATCGTAAAAGGAAGCCTCGGCCATGTATGATTCTGCAGCTCAAAAGGGGTGGCTGGAGGCCGAGATTGTGATGGCTTCGTTGTTCCAAATGGCTTTAACACACTGATGGTAGGTGCAAGGGATGGCCTTGTATCTATGGAGCCACGTTTGACCCAACAGGATATGGTAATTAGCATCGGTTTCAATAACATGAAACTTTGTATAAGAGCAGATAGGGCCAACTCGGAGATCAACCCTCGTATACCGGAGGGAACAGTAAGAGTGGCTACCGAAGCCTCTAATGTCGATGGGCTCGCGTGTGAGCCTTTGCTTAAGGAGTCCAGCAGCTTGGAAAGTGGTACAAGGCATGATGTTGATGGAGGCTCCGGCATCCATGAAGCCTCACTGGAATTCTATTTATTGTACGATCATCGAGACATAGAACGGGTGGCTGTGAGGGTAAGGATAGACTCGGTCAACCTCGGAGAAAGTAATGGTTAGGTGATTTTCTCAAAAGGCTCACCGGTTGTGCTCATGCAGGGGTCGCCATTCGCATTGGCCATGCGCAAAAGCGCCTTGGTGGCCTCATAACGAGTGGCGCTTGAGAGACTGAACTAATCGAAGAAGTGTTTAAACTTTGTGGATGACTGAAGGATGGTGGCCTGATGGGTGCTCAAAGTCTGCATCTTGAGTGTGGGGTTCGGCAATGATGCAAACAAATATTTCCTTAAGCTCGTTGTGGTAAGAAATCATCATGAAGTCCTTGCTGTTATCATGGTGCTTCAAGAGAGGATCATTTAACATATTAGCGTTCGGAAGTTGCAAGGTGTCTTCTTGCTTCTTCTTGAAGAAGATACATCGAAGAGCGTAGCAATCTTTAGTAGAGTGGGTGGTGGTTTGATGGTAAATGCAGTAGCTTTCTTTGGCTCGATCCCATTCGGTGGGTTGTTTCCTCACCTCGGGGAGGGTAACCTGGCCATCGGCTACCCAGGCATCCAAGAGGGCTGTGACCGTTTTAACAGAGACTGGGAGAGGAGGGGGATCATTCCCAAAAGGGTGCTTCCTCCCGCTAAAGTTTCCACGAGTCAGAGTAGTGGCTACATAAACCATAGGCCAGCGCAGGGGACCTCTCCATGGGGCGGTAGGCTAGAGAAGGGGCTATGACTGGGAACCAGTGCACGAAGAATCCCTCACTACTGTGCTGACGTTTCGGGCAGCAGTGAGCAAACTTGTAAAATTTGAAAATTTATGGTTGATCATGTGGATCTTTTAGTGAGTCTGCATCCCTCCAACACAGACACCCACTAGTTGTTTCTCATCTACTGGATTTTGCACCTCTAGAGCTTTCTCACAAAAGCGTCTGACGAATAAGAGGAAACCCTCATTTTCTCCTTGGGTCTCACTAATCAAGTCGAATGTAGTGAGGCACTCATTAGCATAGAAGAATTTGGCCACACATTTTTGTCATGAGCAAATTGCCTTCTTTTTCATTATTTGTTAGACGGAACTAACGGCAGGGATTTAATTGTACTTCTACCAGTACGCCAAACCTAAAAGAGTGTGGGTGAAATTTACCCTTTGTCAAAACGAAAGCATTAAATTTACAATCAAACTCGATGCTTCCACAGCCCTTCCTTCCCTCTGCTGGGCATAAATTTGGGACCTAAGCATCAAATTCTCTTAATTAACGAAGAAAGTAAAAATCTTAAGTGAAGGCACGACCCAATGAAAGATAAAATGAGGGGAGACTTAATCAAGGGATACCAAGAAATTCTGAAGTTGTTGGAAATTTGGGGATTTTTTTTTATTTTTTTAATCTTCTTAGTATTAAGTGATTTCCAGTGGAACAACAGGATCGCTTGCTTATGAGATTTCATCTAGTTTGATCTATTAAATTTCTACATCTTATACCCTCCATCATCAATTCTCCCTAAAACTTAGGTGTCTCAAGAGGAACAGCCTCGCCTCAACATATGTTCAATATGGAGTGACGGCTACCCCTTTCCAAAGATATTGTGAATAGGGAAAAGAAACTAGCAATAAAAAATTTACATATATTCAGTCATATAATATGCTGCTTTCTGGCAAGGGGCTGAAAATCCATCTCTCTATTTCCATCCCCAGATTCATTTCTCTGCCTCAGTGTGCCATTTACTGATACGATATACCAGCATTAAATATAGGTGACACTCTAATTACTCTTTTTGCCTCATAGTCATATTATATGTTTTCTGCATTCCTATCAGCCAATTTAACCACAGTGCAATGCTCAAATTATTTCACCTAGGGAGGTTTCTCGGTATACAGAAAACTAATTTTGCTATAATATTTTACCTCAGAAAAGAGTGGCAAAACAAGAATATAAGCAGATTGTTCCATCCTCAATATATGTATATATATACATATATTCTTTGCACGAAACAAAAAAACAACAGAAATATGAAATTTCAAGCAAACCCCGCCCGCATCCAATCTTTTATTAGTAAATAAATAGCATGTTTGCTATCATGTCATAGAGACTTTTATTTCACATTTAACCATATCATTGCGACACCAGCTACTAGAATTCAATGGCAGTAGAGCAAAGCTACTTATAATGACGTCACAAGTATTCCAGTACAAACTACATGATTGCTGATGGTGTTCCTCAAGAAATAGGCTTCAAGACATACATCTTGCACGCATGAGAATCCACAGTGGCTGTCAGGTTCTCGACAAACCGTGTCTTCAAAGTCTTGTGCTGCATGAGATGAGGTGCACACCCTTAGAAGTTACCTTAGAAGACACATGTTGTGCAAAGTTCCATACAACGAAAACTCTCATTAGAAACTAGTAACCAGAAAATACCTCCCAAAGCTCTCTTGCTTTTACAACACTGTTGGAAGGAATTCCGATATCATCCCATTGGGCCGTGATGGAAGTGCGCAAAGGACCACGGTTAACGAGGAGTACAGTTACTCTATAGTTAGAAACGGGTCCTGCCCAAATCTGATAAAATAAAATAAAGCTTATATTTGCATATGTTGTAAACAAATCAGTAAATGACGACTCTATCCAACAGGAAGACCCACTGTGAAGTTACCTCAAGATCACCTTCCGATCTGACCTTTTTAGCTTGAACACCGAGTCGATCTGTTCAAAAGAATCAACAAAAGTGCAAATACTTAGAAAATCACTATATTAGAATTAAATCCCTCTTTAAAGAAAGGGGGAAAATGTATGCATCTACATAAAATGAAATACCTTGATTAACAGCAATCACCTCCTTATTCCCAATGATTTCCATGGTCTCTTTCGTTGCATTTCTCACGTCACAGCCAATGAGAAGAGGAGCCTACGATAGAATGGGCAAGCAAGAAAAGCAGATACCATCATGGAGAAGAAATATAAGGGGATTTGGCATTAAGCAAATCATTGATCTATAGAAGAAGAGAAGCCTCCGTAGTACCTTGGAAATGGCCCATATACTAAAATGGACGATGTATTCATCTTTGGTCATCCCTCCATTTCCCACCTCAAGCATGTCAGGATCTATTCAAACTCAAATCACAGGACAACTGTAAGCATCTTATACGTATATTTGTCCCAAATCATATCTTTGTTGGCAGACTACTATGATTATGGGAGATTACTAACCGTTCCAACCACCAGGCCTGGCAAAGTTGGCATAAACTTCATTCATGTCAGCTCTAGAGACCATACTGTTAAAAAACCAAAAAATTAGAGAAAAACTGTAAACCAGGCCTCAGACACAAATATAAACAACAAAAAAGCACAAAGGCTACCTTTCCCATGTATCCGAAATATCATTAGTAGTTCTCCAGCTATTTCCAACCTGGGCAGCCCATAAAGCTGGGTGCATGTCTCCCCTAGTACGCAGAAGGAAAAATATGTCAAACCAACAAGAAGTTTAAAACTGAATTTATCAAAGAGCAGTAAAAGCATTAGTCAAAGAAAACCAGAATCACCATTCACATAGTGAGAAGAAGATAGGACGGCCTGCTTTCAATAGAGCTCGGGTCATTACAGGATATCTACATGTAGAAGAGAAATGCAGAACGGTTTGTAATGAGATACCTGATGATTCAAACAGCAATCTGCATAATAAACTGATGATGTTAATACTGTTATTGCAGAAACGATTTTCTTACCGAACAGGTGGCTTTGAGCCATCGTTGTTACAGTTGTCATACTTCAAATAATCAATACCCTGTTAAGAAAGTGTGTTAATTGATTACTTAATGAGATAGTAACAAAAAATAAATTTGTAACCAGTGAAAATGAAATTTTTCCTAGTTTACCAATATTTTCTGGTCAAACAAACAAATTTTGTTGTACTGCTTTCATAAACATAATTCCTAAAATCATACCCATGAAGCAAAGGTTTTTGCATCTTGTTCTTCATGGCCAAGTGAGCCAGGCATCAACTTGCTACAAGTAAAATAACTGCAAAATGGAGGTAAATAGATACAACACCTCAGTTATGGTGGTTCATTGGATTATCAATGTCAAACAACGTAAATGTGGAGTCCAGTTACCCTGCGTCCGAGTAGATTCCTAGCTTAAGACCTTTGCTGTGAACATAGTCTGCAAGAGCTTTAATGCCAGAAGGAAATGTAGATTTCTTAGCCACTAGATTACCCTGAAATTGAAGTCCCAATTAAAGTGCAATATAGTTAATGAATACGGATAAATCCACCCCTTCACCCTCCTGCAAGAAAAAAATATGTTGAAACAAGCAAACCTCATTGTCACGAGCAATTTCAGCCCAGCAATCATCTAAAAAAGCAAGAATCACAATCTCATGTAAGCTACACATGTTGATAATGGTTTTTATAAAAAAGAACATGGAGAAGAAAAGAAGCACGGAGAAGGGTCATGATGTACCTATGTTGACATATTTGTAACCAAGTTTAGCAAGACCAGTTGAAACCAGAGCATCAGCTGTGGTAAATAAACAAATAAATAAAAGACAAATTAATGAACAATTTATCAATTTGCAGAATAGAAGAGATAAATAAAAATGAATGACTTTGTTTGCATCCAAATCTTATTGATAAAATTTATATAACACGCTTACATTGCTGCAGATCAAATAATAATAACGATAATGGTCATGATCATGAAGTATGTTAACTCGGTCATAGCAACAATGTAATGTAGTTTGAAAAGAATAATGAAAAACGAAATAAAAATGTAAAATTAACCATAACATGTGTTTCTCCGTGCAGAAGCAGCAGAACTACCTTCAAAATAAATTAGTAGTAGTAGTAGTAGTAGTAGCAGTAGTAGTAGTAACAATCATACATAGAAAAAATTATAATCATAAAAACAATTAGAAGAGATAAAAAGAAGGTAGGAGGAAAATTATGGAGTAACTGACTTACCAGTTTCTTTGATGATATTCTCATCAATCTTGCAGTTGAAGTGATTCCAACTATTCCACCTGTATTTAAGAAAGACGAACAAACTCAAGGATAGGATAAATAAAACTTTACAAACTCACGTGCCACAGCAAGAGAGGTGTATTTCCCACTCTACCCCAAGGCTGTTTGTTTGCTATCATGGCCTTAGGAGGTTAAATGATCCCATGGATAGGATAACATAGCGTATGGAATTAAATTTTTAAATGGGATTACTTAATGCTATGTACGATTATGGTGGAATAAAAAAAAAATGAGATAAGAGAGTGTTAATTATTTCTAATTAGATCACATAGTAGAAACAAACAGATGATATATCTCCCATTTTGTGGTTTTTTTACCATGGTCTCATCCAAAGAGAAATTATTCAATGATCTTGAAGTGCCACATTACAGTAATTCTTCTAGTGTGACCCACCTCAAGACTCACCTAACAAGGGATGACCCATTGTATTGTGAGAGGAGGAACAAAATCATGGGCGGAGCCATGCATTGTTGCCCCACTGGAATTTTAAAACAATTATTAATAGTGTACTATTTTTAATAAAATTTAATAGTTGAAAGGCTTGAACCCACTAAATATAGATTGGACCTCATTGAGCTGTCTTACAAAGGTAAAAAAGAGGACCATGTTTCAATAAGAAAAAATTTTGAGCACCTTGTTAAAAATAAATAAAAAAAATCAAATTTCTGGGAATTTGTATACAAGAAGAACTAAAAAATATTCATTTCTAGAGTATCGTTATACCTGTAATATATATATATATATATATACATCCGTAAGAAATCACATAACCCATACTTGTTATTTAACCTTTTAACTACTAATAATATTACGTAGACATGAAATCATTAGCTTCTTTAATGTTATGTAAAAAATATTCCAAACAATAAATAACGTAAATTTATGTACTATGATACATACAAAGAAGGTTTCAAATAAGAAAAAGAAAAAGCGCAAACAGAAGGAAAGGAGATAAATAATAATAAATAAACAAAGCAAAATTCATTTTTATATGGTTTTGATAATCATTCGTAAAATAAAAAAAAATAAAAAAAGTCAGTATTCTACCATACACACCCCTTTGACCGGGTGTATATAAGAATAGTCACGAGAATTAAGGGTGGAAAGGAAAAGTTAAAGGATAAAGATAGAGACAGAATACTTATCTCTCATTTCATCTTTTTCTTTCTTTTTGTTTTTTTTTTTTTAGGCCATCAGTTTGGAGTGTCTAAATAGCAAATAACGTGGACGACTAAAATCTTTAATGCTGAAAATTTGAAAGCTTGTAACCGGGATTTTCAGCGAAATGGCTCATAGTTGTCACTGTCAGTATTATGATAACAAAATTTCACTTCTGATTTGGACTGACCGAGCAATTGCCGACCAACTATCCAGTGATCAGACTCAACGACCCATGCTTGCGCTCTTTCTTTGCAAAAATAAAAATAAAAATAAAAAATAAGAAAAGAAAAATGCCGGATACCAATAACAAATTAAGCGATCAGATTGCGACTATCGTGTGTACATATAGATTATAGATATGTAATACGTATATATATACGTAGGGAGAGAGAGAGAGTACCCCATTGGAGGAGTTATGCCAAGGCCATTAGCTAGCAGATTTCGTCTGATGAGCGAATCTTGCCGGTAGTTGTCGTTGTGAGACAACGGCCACACTCCGGCGGACGAAACAAACACATCACTCATAGTCATAGCCATTAGCAGTAGAAGTAGAACTAACACCCAAGCAAAATTGGGAACACCGACACCCCCTCTTGTCTCCATTAACAACTCTTCTATTCTCTTCTCTTCTCTTCTCTTCTTGAAACACCCTCTCCTTCTCCTTCTCCTTCTCCTTCTGCTCTCTAGTGTGTGCCTGTGTTTCTCACTACTTCGTCCACGGCGCTGCAGCACCGATGTTGTGTATGTAAGTATAGGGGTGTAGGTGGGTGGGCAGTTCTACTTTTACAGTAGTAGGAAGATTCCTGAAAGAGATAAGGGGGTTCTCAGTAAATCTATTATTTGGGATACGGGCCCTTCAACTTTAATTTTAATAGCAGCTTTTAATTAATAAGATTCCTGAAGAGATAACGGAACGGAGGGGACTTTCAGATTTTCTTTTCCGTTTTTTTTTACCCTTCTATTCCCTTCCTATATATATAGAAAAGTGTGCTCTTGATGTTCTCACAATTGTAGTAGGCACCCTCTAGTTCGCGTCAAAAAGTTTAATATCTCGCGTGTAGGCATGTTGATTGGGTCGACTCGGTCCGACCCGGTTCGTGACCCATCAGACTTCAATCAAGCTTGGTAGACTTTCATCAAATTTTGGATCGGGCCAGACCAAAATTGAGAATGCTAGGCCAAAACCTAGTCCACGGCCCTAAGGGCGTGCTCAGGCTCAAGTTTCAGGCTTAAGCTTTTGGGCGGGCTTGATTATTTTTTTTTTAAACTTTAGTTTTTAAAATTAGTAATTAATTTATAAATTAGTAATTAATAAGTATTAATCATTAATAGTTAAAACTAAATTAAAGAATTAATCAACTTATGAAAATCATATAAAAAAATATAAATGATTAAACGATTAAACTTATAAAGTATTAATTAATATAAATCTATATAAACTATTAATTATATACAAATATACTATTACTTATAAATTTATATTTTGGGCGGGCTTTTGGAAGGGTTTTTAGGCGGGCCTAGGCTTGGGCCAATCTCGAGCTACCAAAGCAATGCTCAAGCCCGCCCATAGGGGGGTCAGGCTTGGGCCAGGCTATGATGGCCCATGGGCCTCGAGCTAATTTTACATCCGTACTTTCGTGCCGCCAGTGGTAGATGATGGATCTAACTAAAAGCATCAATATATAGTCGTACCCTTAGGTTGTGTTTGAAACTCAAATTTATCAAGAGAAAAGCAAAAGAAAAAAAAAAGGTGAGAAAAAATAACGAAATGAAAGATGATTTTGTTCTCTTTTCTCTCATTTTTTTTTTCTTTTTTATCACCAAATCCTTGACCCAAACACAACATTTCTTTGGAAGGATTTTCAAATGACAAAATATAAACCTGCCCCATGTGAAAAATGGCTTAAACATCCATATAGATATATATATTTTCCTACATATCGCTTACAAATATATATATATATATACTAAACATATTACTTAGTAGTTAGTACTAATTGTTAGTGAGAACTATTTGACTTATTTATTTATTTATGATCATGACTGAGGACATCACACATTCGAAACATATGGATAATTTCTCTATACAAGAAGTAAGAGTTCGTACATCTAACCCTCTCCAAACTTATAGTAGTAAGAACCTCTTACACTAAACTGCCATTTTTTTATATTTATGGTGATGATTCTTTTATTAACTATTTTTGTTGCAATTACAACTTAAAATTATAAAGATAATTAAGGTAGTTACTTTATTTTTAATTATTGTAAGTGAGATTTTTTGGAAGACTTGATCCGCTCCACAAATCAACTTGACGAGCTCCAAACAATCTCCAAAAACAAAAATATTGAGAATGTGTCAACTCTCTTTGGGCCGATGACACTCCAGTAATTAAATTAGACAAGCTTAATCTCAATGAATCGAATAAAAGTAATATGCACTAGTTCAAGTTAACATACCTTACTTCTCAGTGGTATGGTGTATTTATAGACTTCAGAGGCCTCA
>CM065388.1:42612500-42767500 GCA_033060915.1 Euryodendron excelsum | reverse complement strand
ACATAGTTCTGTAGGACTAAGGGATATTAGGGAGCTCCTCGACCTACTTTTCTTTTGCCTTCTCTAGCATCTTCTTTACCCCTTTCAACACTATCTTATTAGAGATTTCAATTTATGCATTACACTGCGAGTAGGCTGGTGTTGAATAGTAGTTTCTGATCTGTAGCTTGGAATAAAATCCTTTAAACATGTTTCCATCAAATTGAGTGTCGTTGTCCAAGATCAGTGCCCTTGGTATGCCAAACCTTATAGTGATGTTTCTCCAGAAGAATCTTTTTGCTTCTACTTCACGTATTGTGGCCAACGGCTCTGCTTCTATCCATTTAGTGAAGTAGTCCGTTGCAACTATGAGAAATCTCTTATTCCCTGGAGCTCGAGGTAAAAGCCAACTATGTCCAGTTCCCATTGCGCAAAGAGCCAAGGACTAGTGATTGTACTAAGGTTCTCTGTAGGCTGATGGATCAATGGTGAGAACTTTTGGCATTTTTCGCACTTCAGCACATACTGAGCTGCATCCTTCTACATATAGGGCCACCAGTACCCCTATGAGATAGTTCGGTGGTAATCGATCTCCCGCCGACATGACTCTCGTAGATCCCTTCATGAACCTCATAGAGTATTCCTTGTACCTTGTCTGAATGGACATAATGGAGATAAGGGCTGATAACAAATATTTTGTAAAGCTCCTAGTCAGTTAACAACCAGTACTTTAATACCTTATGTTTTATCTTCATTACCTTATGCTTATCTTTCAGCAGCTCATCCCTGTCAAGGTAAGCAATGATAGGGTCCATCCAGGATGAACCCAAGCTTTCCATTGCCAGTATGAGTTCTTCTTCAAGAAAAATGCTCGGGGTACCTAAGGTCTCAACATGACTTCAGAGCGGCCGCGAGTATTGCTAGTGTGTCAGCATGGGCGTTACTGTTGCGCCTGATATGGTACAGCTTAGTCCCCTTCAAATTTTTTAGCAGCTCTTGAGCTTTCACCAAGTACTGGGCCATTATGTATTTCTTAGTAGCGTACTCCCCGGTTATCTGATTTACCACCTGTTGTGAGCCTGAGTAGATTGCTAGCTCGGTAATTCTTAGTTCTATAGCTCGGTAGAGCCCAACTAGCAGAGCCTCGTATTTTGACTTATTTTTGGAGGTGGGTGAATTCTAACTTGATGGCTTGTTTTAAGGCCATCCCATCAGGGCTGATGAACATTATGCCGAATCCTACCCCCTGTAGTTGCATGCTCCATTAACAAAGAGCCTTCAATCGTCATTAACCTCATAGGGTTCGAGTTGTGGATTATTAGGTGGGAATTCAGCGACTTCTGGCCCTCTTGTTTCCTGCGACAATTCACATGAAAATTCTACACTTAAATCAGTAAGTACCTGACTCTTGATTGTTGATCTGGGTTGGTATTTGATGTTGAATTTGCCGAGCTCTACTGCCCATTTGGCTACTCTCCCTGAGAAATCTTCCCTTTAGAAAAGTGATTTCTACTGATGGTCAGTTAGAACATTAGTCGTGTGTGCCCTGAAGTAATGTACTAGCTTTTGTGAAGATATTACCAAGGCTAGAGCCAACTTCTCCAAGGGTAAGTATCTTGTCTTTGCCCCCAGAAGGGTTTTGTTCACATAATAGACTGGCTTTTGCTACCTTTATTGTTGTTGTAGTAGCACGACCCTAATCATATGCTCAGAAACGGCCAAGTACAGGTAGAGTTCCTTATCCTTAACTGGGGTAGATAGGAGTAAAGGTTAGTTTAGATAGGTTTTGAGGTTAGTGAGTGCTATATCACAGTCTGCTCCTTAGCTAAAGCACTCTTGCTTGTTAAATAGCTAGAAGAATGGTCTGCACTTATATGAAGATCAGCTTATGAAATGGCCGAGCACGACGGCCATTCCTGTCAGCTTTTGGACCTCTTTAACATTCTTTAGGGCCTGTAAATTTTAAATGGCAATAATCTGGTCCAGGTTATCCTCAATTCCCCAATGATTAACCAGAAATCCCAAAACTTTCCTGATCCAAGCCCGAACACACACTTTAAGGCATTCAACCTCATCTTGTACTTCTTTAACGTATCGAAGACTCCTTTCAAATTTTCAAGGTGATCTCTACCAACCTTACTCTTTACCACCATATCATCAATGTAAACCTCCACCACGCTACTGATGTACTACTTGAACATCTTTATTATCAGCCTCTTATAGGTTGCACCGGCGTTCTTGAGTCCGAAGAGTATCACCTTGTAACAGAAGATTTCCTTTAGCATGATGAAGGTTGTCTTCTCTTGATTGCCTTCATACATGGGGATTTGGTGGTATCCTTGATATGCGTTTAGGAAGCTCTTCCTCTTGTGCCTAGCAGCTGTATCCACTAGTTGATCAATCTTTGGTAGTGAAAAAGGGTCCTTAGGGCATGCTTTGTTCAGATCCGTAAAGTTTACACAAACCCTTTACTTTTCGTTCTTTTTCTTGATGACCACAGTGTTAGAGCGCCATCGTGGATAGTAGACTTCTCTTATTGCCCCCGCCTCCAAGAGCCTTTCAATTTCTTCAATAATAGCATCAACATATTGAGTAGCTGCGCACCTACCCTTTTGTACTATAGGTTGGCACTATGGATCTACGTTGAGACGATGGCAGGTGACCTTTGGATCAATCTCCGGCATCTCGTATAGAGTCCAATTTCTCTATCAACAGTTTGATTAGGGCCTTTTCTTTTGTGACTGGTATAGCTGTACCGATCATGAAGTATTTTTCGTTGTCAAATCTATCAATCTCTATCTTCTTCAAATCCTCTATGACTTTTTTATGAGGGAGCTCCCCTACATTATCTAGAGTAGGGGTGTCTTCATGCAGCTCCATCATCTAGATCTGACTTGCCTTGATTTTTGAGGCACATGCTGTCAGAAAGCATTGCTTAGTGGTGACTTAGTCTCCTCTAATCTTCTGTATGCCCTCACTGTTTGGGAAGCTTATCAGTTGATGATAGGTGGATGGGATGGCCTTCATCAGGTGAAACCATATCCGAGCTATGATTATGTTTTAAGGCGAGGGTACATTGATAACCAAAAACTCATATGCAATGTGATATTTTTGGCCATCACCAGTAAGGCCACCTTTCTTAGTGGCCAAACTGGGTCTGAGCTGAAGCCCATCAAGGGGTTGAGGGACGATTGAAGATCAGCATCCTTCAAGCCTAACTTTTTTAATAGGTCGTAGTACATTACCTCTGAAGAACTTCCTTAGCAGTCCCCCATTCCCAGCGTCACAACCAGTGCATCATTGTGGGATGTCTGGACCCCAACCAGGTCATCGTCAATGAAGGTTATGGCTCCACTCTCATTGCCAATTTTAGTTCTCTTTATTGAGGGTTGTACCTGCAATACTTCCCTCAAGTGTGTAGTTTTCTGGATCTTTGTACACTACTTGTTTGGGTTGACCTCCATCGAATTGGTTGAGCCATGTAGTACTACTATCACTCTCAGTTGCTCTGCCCAATCCTCTCTTTGCAGTGCCTCCCTCGGTTTGGCCTGCTCTTCTTGCTTTGTCCTATTATGGTCAATGAACTGGTCGAGATGTCTTGCCTTTACCAAGTCCTCCAGATGATTCTTGAAGTGTCTACAGTGCTCGGTCATGTGGCCCCTTTCCCTATGATATGAGCAAAACTTCTTAGGGTCCCTGGTGCTGGGATCCCCTCCCAACTTTGTGGACCATTTGAATAAGGCTTATCTTTGATATGAAGTAATATCTTGTAGATCGGATCCTTGAACACAGTGTTTATGCCCTCTCGAGTCTTCTTGCCCCTACCATTGGGCTTTATCGTCGAGGCTTCTTAGCCTCCCTCGGCTTCTTCTTTGCTACTTTGTCCCTACATTCTCCTGATTTGACGATACAAGGTCCTCTTTTACTCTGGAGTACTGTTCTATCCTCTCTATCAGCTCGGGCATGCCGTTTACTGGTCGCTTTGGCAATATTTGTCTCAAGTGATGCTCCCTAGGCAAGCAAATTTTGAATTGTGTGACAGCAAGTTGCTCGCTACAATCCTCAATCTCGTTGTAGGCCTCCAAATAGTGCCTAGCATATTATCGTAGTCCTTCATGCTCTTTTTTCTGTGGGGCCAATAGGTAGTCCACCTCCCTTGGCTGCTAACTAGCAGCAATAAACCATGCTATAAGCAACTTGGCTAGTTGCTTCCAACTTCGCACCGATCTTGAGGGTAGCTTGTCAAACTAGCAAAGGGCTGATTCGCCTAAGCTAGATGGAAAAAGTTAGCACATCAAAGACTCATCTATTAGCCTTAAGTTTATTCATATGAAATTTTATATATGATTTTAATGATAAATTACTTTGATTTATAAATGTTTTCTTGATTAAATATATTCAATGCTTTTAATCCTTAATCTAGTTGGTGTAATAAAATTTTGTAGGATTATGAAACACTTGAAAGAGTGATCAAGACTTGAAAAGTAATATCTAAATCTTTAAAAATCATGTTTTAAGGAAACTTGATTCAAGGAAGAAAATTAGACATAATTTTCTTTTAAGGTTGAAAATTTGATGAAACTATATGCTATGATACAACCATAATAGTTTGCACATATATTTTGATCCAACCGTTAGATTGAACTAATTCTTATGGCATTAGAAAGAAGACTCAAATTTCTAATTACGGGGTTCTATTAAGTTTCCAAGAAAAGAATGTTTTGTGGGATGAAAATGAGTTGGAAGGTGACTTATTGGATTTGAAATTCAAAATATAACAGCTTGGAGATAGTCATGATTATTTGACCATATCGTTTGATCCAGAAGTCCAAATGATTTTATCATGAAAAGCTGACTTCCATGTCTACTACTTTTCTCCTACAACCATTTTCAAATTCAAATGTTATAAGGGAGAAAATTGAGGTAGAAATGAAGGTAACTCTGCATAAATTCAAATATGTCAACTAGGAGACAGTTTGAGTATTTTGATCATAACTGTTGATATGACCATTGGATCGACCTGATTCTTGAGGTTTAGAAAAGATGACTTCCATGTATACAATTTTTTTCTTATAGTCATTTTCAAATTCAAACGTTATAAGGGATAGAATTGAGATGGAAATAAAAGCAACTCTGTGGAAATTCAAATATGCCAACTGAGAGATAGTTTGAGTATTTTGATTATAACTTTGGATCTGACCCTTGGATCGACCTAATTCTTAAGGTTCTAAAAAGTTGACTGTGTACAACTTTTCTCTTATAGCCATGTTCAAATTCAAACGTTATCACGGCAAAAATCTAGGTGGAACTAAAGGCATCTGATAAAAAATTTAAAAACCTGTTTCGCAGCAAGTAGGTCAATGGGAAAAATGTCTTTAATGCTCTCAAATGACTATAAACTCATTTGAGCTACAAATCATCCTCTTATCTTCATCTATAAATAGAGATACACTTGAGGAACAAAAGAGAACAACAAAAACAACAAGAGTTTGTACATCAAAGTGTTATTCATTCTACAAAGTCTTTGAGAGTTTTATTGTCTTTTATCTTGTAGTGTTTTGAGAGCTTCATTGGCATATCTATTCTTTGAGAGAATTATTTGTAAGCAAGAGTGGTTGTCCTCTTGTTCTTTCTTCTTGTAAGGGAGAGACTAGCTAGGAGAAATAGTTAGGGGTTGTGTGTGACTAGCATCTGTACAAAAACTAGTTGGAGTGAGGGTCACTTGGTTGGGTGAGACTAGCACCTGTGTAAAACTAGTTGGAGGGGTGTGACTAGCATCTATAAAAAAAAACTAGTTGTAAAGGACAACTAGTGTCTGTGTTAAAAAGCTGGTGACTGTGTCTATGGTTTGAATATAGTGGAGAAAAATCTCAAGGAATGAGCCTTCGGGAATGGACATAGACTTTGGAGTTGAAGTTGAAGTCGAGTCACTATAAATCTTGGTGTCGTGTTCTCTTCTCTCTATCTCCTTTATTTTATAGTTTGAATTGCTTGCATTTATTTGCAACATATTATTGGCTGATTAAGATTTATTTGAATATTTAGTTAGAATTTTTAAATATGAAATTATTGTTAAACCAGGTGGCAACCCAAGAGGGGGGGTGAATTGGGTTTATAATTAAAAATTAAAATTTAGAATAATCCAATACACTTAATTTTCAAGAAGTGAGATGCAATAGAAAAGATATAAAACATTAATCTAGTTTAAGTAATGAATAAGACAAGCTAAGATATGATCAATGTGAAATTAGTACAAATGATTCAAGTGTGTGTGTCTCAAGTATATCAAGATTATATGTAAGAAAGATATTAAGCAAGATAAAAAAAGAGAGAAAAGAGAAGAGATCAAACACAACGATTTAAAGTGGTTCGGTTGGCTCCTCTTATGCCAATCCTACGTCCACCTCCAAGGCTCCTTCCTTGGGCAAATCCACTATTCTTCAAATAGCTTTACACCACTAGCTTGTCCGGTTGCTAGCAAACCTTTACACCAAGTGTTTTGTTCCAAAAACACTCAAAAAAATAACTCTTTGTTTTGCTCTCCAAAACAAAGCACCAAGAGGATCTTTTTCTCCAAGTGTTCCTCTCAATCACTCAAGAAATAAATCACAAGGGTTTAGCAACCCTTTTACAAATGATATAGGGGAGTTGAATCTTACAACAATAGATACAAAACTCTCAAAAGTTGAATAAAAGAATGAAGCTCAAAGATGAGATGGAATGAAGAAGTAAAGCTCAAAACTTGAAGATCTTGATAAATATCACTTTGTATGCTCAATCTTTGTAATCTCTTATGTGTCCTTGCTTCTCTTGTGTATCTCTATTTATAGAGGAAGAGTAGTGGATTATTTGTAGTTTAAAATCAACTTCTAGTCGTTGGAGAGGTTTGAACACATTTCTTCCCGTTTGAACAAAGTTGCTGCCAGTCAGGATTTTGAATTTCAGATATGATTGCTTCTGTTCCTCCTCGATTTTCTCCTTGATAACATTCGAATTTGAAAATGTCTATAAGAGACAAGTTGTAGATATGGACGTTGTCTTTTCAAAACCTTAAGAATCATGTCGATCTAACGGCTAGATCAAAAGTTATCATCAAAATACTCAAGCTGTCTCCCAGTTGGCATATTTAAATTTCTGCAGAGTTGTCTTCACTTCCACCTCAATTTTCTCCCTTATAACGTTTGAATTTGAAAATGTCTATAAGATAAGAGTTGTAGTGATAGAAGTCATCTTTTCAAACCTGAAAGAATGATGTCGATCCAATGGTCAGATCAGAAGTTATCATCAAAATACTCAAGTTGTCTCCCAGTTGGCATATTTGAATTTCTGCAAAGTTGTCTTAACTTCCACCTCAATTTTCTTCCTCATGACGTTTGAATTTGAACATGGCTATAAGATAAAAGTTGTAGCCCTGGAAGTAATCTTTTCAGATCAATAAGAATCATAGATATACAACGGTTAGATCAAAAGTTATGATAAAATTACTCGAGCTATCTCCCAGCTGTCATATTTTGAACTTCTACTCTAATGTGTCACATTCCAGCTCAGTTTTGTCCCATAAGACATTCTATTCACGAAATCCTCATAAAATACTGTTTATAGAAATTTGAGTCTTATTTCCAATGCCACAAAAATCAGATCAATCCAACGGTTGGATCAAAAGTTATGTATATAATATTGAAACTATCTCCAATGAGCTTTCTTATCATTATCTTTAAATTAGTCTTCTTCTTCATGCTATGCATTCCTTTTAAGTCCAAGACTAATAATAATTTCAAAAAATATTAGATAATTAACCTTTAAAACATAAATAAAAATTAAGTGATATATCATTGAAATGCACAATATATTTAAACTTTTAAAATAAAAAATCTTTAAAAATCTTAACTCATGCATCAAACTTATTTTATTATGAAATCTTGAGATTAACCAAATTTTAATCATTAAAACATTTATATTTGTTATCATCAAAATCAATTAATGAAAACTTGACGCTAACAATTATTTGTTAAATTATTGTTTAAATCTAATTCACTCCCCTCTTAAGTTGCCACATGGACTAACATCATCTCCACTCTATAGAGCCATCATCTACTTATAGTGCCTTATATGACTGATGGGATCGGACCTCCCATCATAAGGAGTAAATCTCAGGGGTGCGAACTTCCTGGGAGGTCAACGCCTCTCTAATCCTTTGTGAATGAAGATGATGTAATTTGCTCCAAGGCCTTTCTTGCCACATCCTAGGTGGTTTGGGCTGTGTAACTCTCCTCTCCAACTGGTCATTAAACCATTGATTTAGGTCCTTCCGACCAATGTTCGGATCAACCCGGTCTCTCCGTGGCAACTGTTCGTCTCTACGTGCCCTCCAGTGATGGCTAGTACTAGAGACATGGCTACGGGGCTGTCTAATAGAGGGGACGGTAGTACTTCATGAACTCGACCTTCTTCTTCGACGTCCACATCGACCTATCAATATCCCTCAATTCCTACTTCTACCTGCATGCTAACTTCTCTACCTAGTGGCATCCTCCTTTGCGGCTCTTAGTTGCACTTCCAACTCAGTGATCTTATGGTTGTATTCCCTTAATTCCTCCTCTGGGACCCTAGGGCTCAAGTGCCTTCGAGGGGGATCATTAGAAGGCGAGGATATCCTCCGATTATTACCTCAGCGAGGAGGATTCCCTCCCATAATTCGAGGTCCTCTATACTAATCATCTTCCCCCGTATATGGGAGATCAGAAGCCAGTTAATGAACCTCTAACAGTAGGTGCCGATCCTTCCAACCTCGGTAATTTGCTAACATATCCCGATACTGTGACGGGATTTCCCCCTCGAAAGAGGGATCGCTTCGAATGTCGTGGTTGTTTAAAATCTCATGGCTAGTAGGATCTACTCCTCCTAGGTTTCTTGCACCCATCTTCTCTTCTTGGCATTCCCAAGGACGATGCCAATTGTAAGTGAAATTTTTTAGAAGACCTGATCTACTTCGCAAAACCTACTTGGCGAGCTCCAAGCAATTTATAAGAACAGAAACAATGAGAATGTGTAGACCCTCTTTGGGTTGATAGCATTTCAATGATTAAGTTAGGCAAACTTAATTTCATTGAATCGAACAAACTAATATGCACTGGCTGAAGTCAACATACCTTACTTCTCAGTGGCATGATGAATTTATAGGCTTCGGAGGCCTCATTCCTTCTATGAATGGTTTTCATTCTCATTCTAGGAGTCAATCATTGTTGGATCGGTTTAGGATTGATTTGGATCTATCTTTAAGTCTTCTATCCTAGATCGGTTAGGACTCTTGCCCATTGGACCTGTCTGTTAAACCATTTGGGCTCAATTCACCTTGTCGGGCCTATCCTCTTTAGATTGGGCCTGGTATGCTTATCCTTTGGGCTTTCTGAGTTATTTGGCCCACAATTATTATTTTTATTTATAGTTGGAACATATAGAAATTAAACTTCCAAAAAATTTAAAAATAAAAGGGGGTGTTTAGATGGTGGATTTTTTCATAACTTATGGATTAAACTTACAGTTTTTTTAAACTGTGTTTGGCTCCCACTGAAAAAAGTGACTTGTTAGGCCTAGCTTAAGCTTGGAAAAGCCTTTAAAATAAGTGACTTTTTAAAACTAGTTTGAGCTTATAGATTATAGATTATTTAAAGAGCAACCCAAATACCCCAAAATATAAGGTGCCATTTGGGGGAGAGAGAGAGAGTGTGTGTGCGTGTTTGTGCGTGTGTCATAGAAATTATTTTACAAAAAATGGATATGAACTTTTAAAATTAAATTTCTTATTTATCAACGAAATCCTATATAGGTAGGTAGCATGATCATTCAGTGAATGGTTTTTAAAATATCAAATTAGATGAATGCTTCTATCTATTCTATCTTAGTTAATATGGGTATGGGATTATTTTATTAAATAGTATAAATATTTATTTCGTACTAATGTATAAGATAGGAACTTTGGGGACCTAATTCATAAAATTGTAAAAGCAAAAAGTCATTCCAAAAAAGAAAATAAAAAACAAATGTT
The DNA here is from genome assembly GCA_033060915.1 of Euryodendron excelsum. Taxonomy (NCBI): domain Eukaryota; kingdom Viridiplantae; phylum Streptophyta; class Magnoliopsida; order Ericales; family Pentaphylacaceae; genus Euryodendron; species Euryodendron excelsum. The sequence continues at coordinate 42,757,476 of CM065388.1, read as the reverse complement.
ATCAAGAAAATTAAAAAGGAAAAGGAAAACGAAAGGATTGAGAGTTGGTTGACATTGGGAGGGTCAGGTTGGGGCTACACTATGCAATTTGTTCATCGGGCCTAAAATTAAATTTCAAGTCTACTCAAAGTAAAAATTAGATGTACAAGTCTGCCCATTTAACAAAATTTATTCTATAAAAACTTTAAGATAAAAAATTCAACACCTAAATATTTCAGCAGTAAAAATTCAATATTAAAAGTTTCCAATACTTTATTTTCATTTGTATCAAACGACTAGTTAGTTAATTGTTCTTTTTTTGTCATCCCTTTTTTTCCCCTATTTTAGGAGATAATCAAGTTATCACATTTTACATTGTCCTTGTACATTCCATAGATCATCTATAAATCAAGTGAGCAGAAAATGGGTTCATATCAATAGAAGTAAGAGTTAATTAAAACAATACCCCCTTGAATTATGACTCAGTATCACTAAATTTCTCTAAACTATACAATGTGACATATTGACCTCCTAAATTACCAATTTGTATCAATAAATACTGTCTATTAGTAATCCATTAGGAAAATAGATGAAAAATTATTATGTAACTTGCACATATTCAAAAATGTATAGTTTTATATCCAAATTGATCTTGGGCATTTCAATCATTAGATACTTATTATGATATGAGAAGATCAATTTAGGTATAAAATAAAACTTTTGTGAACATGTGCAAGTCACGTGACAAAATTTCCTCTACTTTCCTAACAAATTGCTTAATATATTGATAATAGAATTGTTGATTGATACAAATTGATAATTCAAAAGATCGATACGCTATGTTTTAGAGTTTAAGGGGACTTAGTGATACTGAGTCATAGTTTAAGGGGTCTTATGATAATTAATCCTCGAAGTAAAGAAAACATAGAATAATTGTTGGCCTGAATATGCAACCCAAGAGGGGGGTGAATTGGGTTTCTCAAAGTTATTAGCAAATAGTGCAATTAAAAACTAATTAAGTAATGAAAAAGTAGCCAAGCAATGAAGGAACAATGCAAGCAAGCTAAAAGTTGCAAGGAAAAAAAAATAGAGTAAAGATTAACACAAAGATTTACAGAGGTTCAACCATAACATATGACCTACGTCCTCACCCTCAAGATCTCCTTGAAAGCTATTCTACTATGCAAAAATTCTTTACACAGTAGGTGCTAGCTGCCCAAGTACCCAGCTCACTTTTTACAAGAGTTTCTCCAAAACTCTCACAGACATAAGTAATTTTGTCCAAGTTTCACTCAAACTTACAAGTGTTTTTACCAAGAACACTCAAACTCACAGGTATACAAACCCACTAAAGTGAAATAAATAAGGTTTATACAATGGGTAATTCTCAACAAGAGTAGATAAGCAGGTGTGGATCAACAATCAACTCCAATCACTCTGCAAAAAGGATGTAGTAGTTAGGGCTCAGAATTTCTCAACTTTAATATTTGATTCAACACATATACTCTTGAATTCTAATGTATAAATTGCCGTGGGTATTTTATATTTATAGCCTTGTACTTATTGTCGCGCCCCGATTTTTGGGTGTCCAAGGTCCTTTCGGCTCGGACACGAAAGTACAGAACTCTGTCACTAGAACTCATCCTCCTAGAAGGACAAGTGCGACTAGGTTTGAAAATTGGTTTGATTAAGGGCTTTTTAGAAAAATAGGAGTCGCCATCTAACTTCATTAAGGTGAGCTAGGGCACCTAAAACTAAGTGTTAATCTAAAGATTAAACTTAGGGTTTCTTGGAAAAGGCTTTAAAAAACTTCCTCGAGAGAGGGTTTTTAAGAAAATAGGTTGTTTGGCAACCTTTTGAAATGTTCAAGCCCTTTTTTTGAAAATAACTCCATTTTGGTCTTTTGGAAACAGAAATCTATGGTTCGGGGGTTGGTTACGTGTAGGGAAGATGTCCTAAGATCATCACCCTACCCTGCCCTTTCGGTACCTACATGTCTAATTACTCTTTGTTCACTCACTAGAATAACTGGTTACCATTGTCCACTTAATATCCACGTTAGGATTTTTGAAAATGGCGTTTAGTCATCACTTTTTGGATGAATAATGCACGACGCAAGTTTTCGAAGAAGTTTGAAAATAATGGAGGTTTTGAAAGAGTTTGGGATAGAAACTTTGATTTGATTGGAATTTTTGAAAAAGGGATTGGGGTTGGATTAAAAGTTATGACCACACCATTTTAGGTTACCTACGTATCTCATTTGACGAGAATTAGGTCATTTGTAGTTCGGGCAAGAGCCCGATGGAGAATAGGGGCATTCGGGCCTTTGGAAGGTTTGAAGACACTTTGGGGTCTTTGAAAAAGTTTAAGACACTTTGAGATCTTTGGAAAAGTTTAAGACACTTGGAGGTCTTTGAAAAAATTTAAGACACTTTGAGGTCTTTAGAAAGTTTAAGACACTTTGAGGTCTTGGGAAAAAGTTTAAGACACTTTGAGGTCTTTGAAAAAGTTTAAGACATTTTGGGGTCTTTAGAAAAGTTTTAGACACTTTGAGGTCTTTAGAAGATGAAGACTCTTTGTGGTCTTGGAAGTTTTGACTTGAAATTAGAAGTGAAGTGTTTTGAAAATGCTTTTGGATTGACTTTAAGGGAGTTTTGAAAAAATACTTTGGCATGACTCAAGGGAACTTGAAAGTATTTTTGAAGTCTTGTTTTGAAAACCTAGGAGGCATGACTTTAGAATGTTTTGATGAATTAGTTCTTGAAAGTGGTTTTTGAAAATGGCAAAGAGTTTGGAATCCTAATATGGACAACCTTAGAAGTTGTTTTTGATTTATCACTTGTCCTTAGAATCCCTAACCATGAGAGGGCTAGGAATACCTTAGGTTTGTGACCTTTTGAAAGCATTTTTTTTAAAATGTCTTGCGGATGGAGTGTAGGGACATTTGAAGAGTGTATGGAGTTGGGTTTTTGAAATCAAGAGAATAGGAGGTTTAGGAAAATAAGCTATGAGAATAGTTTGAAAATTTGAATGATCATTTAGAAAAGGGTCTAAGAGTTGGGACCTTGAAGTTCACTAACCTAGGTTGGGTTAGCCTAGGGTTAAGGGGAACCTAAGGTTAATTAACTTAGGTTCGAGTTAACATAGGGTTAGATAACTAGGGTCAAGTTAACCTAGGGTTTGGTAACTAGGGTCAAGTTAACCTAGGGTTTGGTAACTAGGGTCAAGTTAACCTAGGGTTTGGTAACTAGGGTCAAGTTAACCTAGGGTTTGGCAACTAGGGTCAAGTTAACCTAGGGTTTGGTAACTAGGGTCAAGTTAACCTTGGGTTAGGTAACTAGGGTCAAGTTAACCTAGGGTTGGCCAACTAAGGTCAAGTTAACCTAAGGTTAGATTGGAGAATGGTCTTGAAAGTTGTTTTGATGCATTCTTGGAAAGAGTTTTGAAAACAAAACATGATATGTAATGGACTTTAGTTGGCAATCTTTATGAAGATCATTTCCATGAAAATTTTGACTCTAACCAAGATGGTTTATATGGTTGGTGATTGGAGACCATTCCAAGGAAGGTTTCCTTATGGCCATTATAACCAATATCTTGACAAGAGTATAAGGGGTCAAAATTCAACATAATGATGGTAATTTTTGAAAGATCATTTTTGATGCAAAGATGGAGAGAGTGCATTTTTTAAAACATTTTTGGAGAAGGATTTTGAAAACCATTTTTCAAGGGAACCATTCCATCAAGAGAGGGTTCATATGGCCAACAAAAGGGAGACCACTCAAGAGAGGATTCCATGGGGTCATTCCAACCACTAAACTTGAGAGAATAGGAACCATAGAAATCAAAGATCTTGAACATCATTCTTAAGCGATCATAAAGAGAAAAGGGAACCATTCTAACAATTTAGGGCTCCTATGGCCAATATAAAGGGAAACCACTCAAGAGAGGGTTCCATGGGGCCATTTTAACCACTAAATTGGAGAGAATGGAAATTAGAGAGTTTGAAAGCACTAATCTTGAATATTAGAGAGTTTGAAAGCAACTTTCATGCAAGTTGAAATACAATGATGCAAAAGTATGAATTAGGGAGTTGTGAGGGATTTTCTAAGGCATGACTCCTAAGGTCTCATCCTAGACTTCAAGAGGCCAACTCTTGGAACAATTTTTGAAAGAAATATAGAGCTTGGAAATGGCCTAAAATTAAGAGCAATATAAGCATTGTGGAGCATGACAATAAGCATAAAATGAAGCCAAGCACACAAGACATGATCAAAATAGCAATATGCAAGGGGTCATGATTTACATACAAGGCTTTTAGGCTACACCACATAAACAAGGGGCTCTTAGGCTATACCATCTTAAAGTAGGCTAGTGAGAGGTCCCCCTACACGGTGGCTCTCACTTGCTTTCCTCTAGGCATGATCTAAGAGCCCTCTTGGCTCAAGCATGCAAGAAAGGGGGGTTGAAGATGGGGAGTAAAATAGAGAATAGCCTAAGTAGGCTAGGAGGGAGAAGAAAAGAGTGGGGGAGAGCATAAATGTAAAAAGGATACCACCTTTTGCCTTAAACACTCTTGTAGTCTTCAATGGATGTCTTGATTGGAGCTTGAGTGACTTCAAGAGGGCTTGAGAGGCTAGAGTGGAGTGTGTAAGTGTGTATGGGGGCTTGTATGTGGAGTGTATAGGCTTAGGAAGGGTAGAATCTAGCCTAAGTGTTGGAGGGGGAGAATATATATGGAGATTCGAGGTTCTGGAGTGATTTCAGCAGAGTTTTGTATCAATTTCAGACCTGGAATATGCAAGGGGGGAGGCCTCTATTTATAGGCAATTTGCAACAGACCTTGCGCATGTGCTACGTGCGCACGACCAAATTTTGGCCTTGCGCATGTAGGACATGCGCAGGTACTGTTCCATTGCCAGAATAACACGTGGCACCCTGTGTATTGGTTAAATCTCGACCGTTGATCGAAAGTCGGTCGATCTGATCCAAATTTGAGCGCATGTAGCATACGCTCCATCACCGGAAAGGTTCGTCTAAACTTTCCCTCGATAATTGAGTCAATCGGAAAGGTTCCGGGGGAACCGGTCACACTCGGGATGTTCTCCTAGTGCTTCTGACGAGCTTTCATGTTTTCGAAAAGTTTGAATTATGTTTGGAGGTGAGTGATATCATCTTGGGAAGCGTGCCAAGAAGAACACTTTCACGGAGCGTCTGTGATACGCTCCGTGGGTGTTTGAAAATGGTTGTTTTTGTTTCATGCGATCGAGGCCTTTGAGAAGCCATATATTCGATCGGACCGTACTGATGGAAAGTACTCTAGAAGTACTTTCTAGAATTCTCAAATTTACACATTTCTCAATTCGTTTGACGGTGCGTCTTGATTAGGGAATCGGGGAAAAAGTCAACCTTAGCGGAGCGTCTACGAGACGCTCCAGGGGTTGCTGAAAGTTATAGTTTTCACACCGTACGATGGAGGGCTTCGGGAAATGATCTATTCAATCGAGCCGTATCGATGGAAAGATCTATGGACGAGCTTTCGAGAATTCCCTAATTTACACATTTCTCAAGTCGGTTGACGGTGAGTTATAATCACGGAGTCAGGGGAAAAGACAATTTAGGCGGAGCGTCTATGAGACGTTCCAGGGAACTTTTATCGAGTCATGTGAGTTTAGTGTCACAGGGTGTTCCTTGGGTTAAACAGGGATGCGTGGTGGAACCCGCCGCTCGAAATCCCAAGGCCGATGCTGTTTCAGGGCATTTTTGGTTTCCAGGGGCAAAACGGTCATTTTGACCAGAGTTGGCTGGAAATGGTCAGGAATGGTCTGGTATATTGTGTTAGGCATGTAGGGCTGTTCCGGGATGATTTTGAGAGAGTCTGTCGCTATTCAGCGGGGTTTGTGATGTGCCGAGGCGCTCGGGGGCAAAACGGTCATTTTGACCGGAGTGGGCCAGAATAGGACTGGATTTGTACCAAATGGCGTGCGGGGTACGCCTAATGGTTTAGTAACATTTTGGAAGGAGGGACTTATTGTTCTGAGGGATTTTGAACTTTCCCAAAACGCGCCTGGAGGCCTAAGGGGCAAGTTTGGTCATTTTTCACCGAGTCGGGCTAGCAGGCGCCGGTGTTGACTTAGGTGTTGGTTCCTGAGACCGCCCGGTCTAGGAAAACTACCTGTGCGGTGTTGGTCCCTAAGAACACCTGGTCTTAGAGAACTACCTGTAAGGGTGGTGTTGGTTCCTGAGAACGACTGATCCCAGAAAGCTACCTAGAAGGGTGGTGTTGGTCTCCGAGAACGCTTGGTCCCGGAGAACTACCGAATGACGGACATTCTACATTGGCGGGCTAGTCGGCGCCAGAAGTGAACCGTTTGGAATTTTTGATGAGGTGTTGGTCCCCGAAATCGCCCGATCCCGGGAAGCTACCTGGATGGCGTTGGTTTTTGGGATCGCCTGGTTTAGAAAACTGCCTGGAATAATGGTGCTTTAAGGCTCCAACGGATCCTTGTGGACCCGAGAAGCGACCAGTTGGTTGGATTGGAGATTGAAAGGCTCATCTTGAGCTTGCATGTGTTGTGATGTTGGAAACCGAACCCGGTCGGGCCGGAGATTGCCGAGCGGGCAAAAATGGGGTGCTTACACTTATTCTAGCCATCGATGGTGGTTAGGAATGCATAAAATGCAAGATCACACTAACAAAACATTCAAAAAACTAGCCATTGAAGCAAATGTGTTGACCCTTTTTTTGAAGGATTTGACCCTTTTTTGTTATGGTGCCAGCATCCTCAACCTTCTATCTAAATGTGTCAACTCTTGTGAAATAGGAGTTGACTCTTTTTGAATTTCACCAAACTTCATCAAGGCTCTATTTAAATGTGTTGACCCTTGAGAAACAATGTGTCAACCCTTTTTAGATCTTCTTCAAGACTTTGCACTTTAGACCAATGTGACGACTCCTAGAATAAAAGGATCGAGTCTTTTTATCAAAGACCTCTAGTCCAGTGCCACAATCTCAATGTATCAACCCTTATAATACATAGGACAATTCTTTTCACCCAGTGACTTTAACTTTTGTAAGTTTTATTTAATCATTTTCAAAATCTTCAACCTCTTCAAGAATCATCCAAATAAGGCTTCCAAGGCTTGCGAAGACTTCACCAAATCATATTAATCTTCAAGAACACCTTCAATCTTTTTGAGATAGATTTAATCCATATTAATCACTTGTAGAGTTCTTCAATCAACATAACTTCTTTCATTAATCCAAGACCTGATTTAATCCATATTAATCACTTGTGGAGTTCTTCAATCAACATAACTTCTTTCATTGATCCAAGACTTCTTCAAATCTTCAAGTAGAGCATCCAAGTCTTATGATCTTCTCTTCAAATGTTTTTCATTCTTCCAAGACATCTTTAAAATCTTGAAAGTGAGGTTCCATGTCTTGTGTAGATCTTTATCATCTTTGAGCACCTTCAATCTATTCAAGATAAGATTATCAACATAACCTTGTTGTAAGGTTTTTCATCAATCAATCATCATGGCTCAACAACCTTTAACAATCTTGATAAGCTTCTCAATCCACAAGATCTTCAATGTCTTCATTATATCAAGCTTAAAGTCATAATCCTAATAGAAATTAAGGCATAACATGATCTGCACACTAAACAGAGTCATTAAATTCTTAACACAATGTTTTGCTATCATCAAAATCAAGGTATGTAGTTAACAATAATAGTCTATCATTAAAGGAGCAACAGCAGCATAAGTTATAAAAAAAAATAATTATTGAAAAAACAAAGAAGACCTCTACCTGAATCCATATCGCAATAGATAATGAATGACAACAGTGCATATCCAAACTCTTGTCTTTGATATAGACTTAGTCAAAAAAAGAATAAGAATTCATATGACTGAGAAAAACAAATTGGTAATCAAATTCAATGCCTTTGAGTTACATTCAATTTCTTCTTATAAGCTCTCAACGACAATTCTAACCAACTACCTAACTTCCAACAACCTAACCAATTCCATGCTTTGTTTGTGACTCCAAAACAGAGCTTAACAGAGTAGTTACATTGACATTGGACCGTTATTTAACTACCTAATCGTCTTATGATAGTTCAGCAATTAGTCGAGCTTATTACAACGATAACAATGCATATACTGCCTAAAATAGGCGTTGGTCATCCTTTATGTCAAATTCTTCACGTGAACTGTATCATTCCACCCTCTTTGAGACTACCTTGTCCTCAAGGCATGAAACTGGGAAAATGAGCATGCAGAGTGGACCAATCCTCCCATATGGCGTCTTCAAGGAAAGCATTAGACAATTGAACCAAGACCTGGGTAGCTAGATGACCGCGACGTTGACAAAGAGGCTTTCCAAAATGGCAACAGGTTCAAGCTGGATCTTTCCTTGGAGATTGATGGGAGGAAGATGAGGTTAGGTGGTAACACTAGTACCCATATGCTTTTTTAGGCAAGAAACATAAAATACAGGGTGAATTCGACACTCTAGGGGAAGCTGAAGTTTGTAAGCTACTAGACCAACAATATATAGAATCTGAAATGGTCCAAAATAGCATGGGGCCAATTTCTTATCACGTCACATAGAAGCAGTGAGCTGCTTGTAAGGTTGCAACCAAAGATAACACTTAATCAACCACCTAGAATTATCGTTCAAATCGATGGGTATCAGCAATCTTTTTCATCCGATTCTACGCAGAAGACAATGTTCATTAAGCAGGTGCAATGTATGATCTCGCTCCTATAAGACCTGATTAATAGCCTCTATATGGGATCCTTGAGTGATGATTTGGCTGTGATGGGGTGGACTATGACCGTACACAACTTTATAGGGAGTCATCTTGGAGGTTGAATAGTACAAAGTGTTATACCACCATTTAGCAAGGGAAAGCCATCTAGTCCAGTCCTTGGGTTTTTGCCTAGTAACACACCTTAAGTAATTCTCTAAGCATAGATTTAAGACCTTTGTCTACCCGTCAGTCTGGGGATGATAAGAGGAGCTGAGCTTTAATTCCACCCCTTGAATTTAGAAATTTCTTTCCAGAATCGACTTGTAAACACTGGATCACAGTCTATGATGATGGAGATAGGTATTCCATAAAGTCAAAAAATCTAATCTATAAAAGTTTGAGCCACAGTCTGTGCGGTATAAGGATGCGAAGGAGAAATAAAATAGCCATATTTACTCAATCGATCCAAAATTACCATAATGAAGTTCATTCCATGAGAGATGGGTAATCCCTTGATGAAATCCATGAAAATTTTAGTCCAAATCTACGAAGGAATGGGTAGGGGTTGCAGCAATCTTGGTATGTTCACATTCTCATTTTTATCTTTTTGGCAAACTTCACATTCAGAGACAAATGTTTTGACATCCTTCTTCAACCCCTTCCAATAGAAACTCCTCTGAATCCTTTTGGTGGTTTTATCAATGCCAGAATGTCCTCCCATTGCTAAAGTACGAAATTCCCTCATAATTTTAGCTTTCAAAATGAGGGCTGCTCCAACCATCAAACGACCCTTGTACTTGAGAAGCCCTTGATGCCATTCAAAATCCACGTGCTATTGTAATTAAGATTCCAGTTTAGTGATTAATTTCTAAATATCAAGATCTATTTGCCAGCTTTCCTTCAATTCAGTCATCCAATATCCTTGTAACATTGTAATAGCTGCCATAGAGCCTCCATCTTTAGTGGTTTTGGACAAAGCATCAGCAACCCTATTGTCTATTCTAGCCTTGAATTTGATCTCATAATCATATCCAAGCAATTTAGTCATCCATTTTTGCTGCAAAGGTGTGCTAATCTTTTGCTCCAACAAGTATTTGAGGCTTTGATGGTCTGTTTTGATTATAAAATGTCGTCCTAAGAGGTAATGCCTCCATTCATTCACAGCTATAACTATAGCTAGCAACTCCTTTTTATATGAAGAAAGCCCCAAATTTTTTGGTGATAATGCCTTGCTAATGTAAGCAATTGTGTGGCCATACTACATCAATACAACCCCAACACCTGTGCCACTAGAGGCATCACACTCGATTTCAAAATCTTTAGTATAATCTGGTGTTACAAGAAGAGGGGTTGTGGTCATTGCCTTGAGTTTTCCAAAAGTAACTTCAGCTTCTACATTCCAGTGAAAAGAGTCTTTTTTCAATAGATTTGTCAATGGAGCTCAGATTTGACCATACCTTTTAACAAATCTTTAGTAGTAACCTATAAGTTCCAAAAAGCCTCTAAGTGATTTTAGGTTGCTAGGCTTAGGCCATGCTTGCATACACTTGATCTTCTCAATCTCAGCTGAGACTCCTCGATCACTGATTATGTGAACCAAATCTCCACCTCTTTTTGACCAAACGCACATTTTAATTTCTTAACTAATAACTGATGCTTCCTTAAGATGTCCATAGCAGATCTCAAATGTAGAAGATGGTCATCCCAAGAACTGCTATAGATTAGGATGTTCTAAAAAAAAGATTAAGATGAACCTTCTAAGATGGGGTTTAAAGATTGCATTCTTTAACCTTTGGAAAGTTGCAAGAGCATTGGTAAGGCCAAAAGGCATCGCAAGGAACTCATAGTGGCCTTGATGTGTCTTGAATGCTCTTTTGGGAATGTCTTCCTTGTATACTCAGAATCTGATGGTACCCTGCCCTCAAATCCAACTTAGAAAAATACCTTGAACCATGGAGTTCATCAAACTGCTCATCAATGGCAGGTCAGGGAAACTTATCCTCGATTGTCATCTTGTTTAAAGCTCTATAGTCTATACATAGACTCCAAGAACCATCTTTCTTTTTGACCAGCAACACAGGAGAAGAGTAAGGATTGGTGTTGTTTTGGATGGTTCCTGCATTAAGCATTTCTTGGACAATCTTCGCAATTTTAGTTTTTTGAAAATGGGGATACCCGTATGGCCTGATATTGGCAAGTGGCTTCCCTCTTGTAGCGAAATTTTGTGATCTTGGGGCCTGGATGGTAATAGTCCTATGGGATCTGCAAACTGTTAGCCCTAAATTTATTCATATGAAATTTTATATATAGTTTTGATGATAGCTTACTTTGATTTATAAATATTTTGTTGGTTAAATATATTCAATGCTTTTAATCCTTGGTCTAGTTAGTGTAATAAAATTTTACAGGATTATGAAGTACTTGAAAGAGTGATCAAGACTTGAAAAGTTATATCTAAATCTTTGAGAATCATGTTTTAAGAAAACTTGACACAAAGAAGAAAATTAGAGGACATATTTTTCTTCTAAGATTGAAAATTTGATAAAACTATATCCTATGATACAACCCTAGTTTTTTACCCATGATACAACCCTAGTTTTTTACCCATATCTTTTGATCCAACTGTTAAATTGATCTAATTCTTATGGCATTAGAAAGTAGACTCAAATGTCTTATGGTGTTCTATAAAGATTTCATAAAATGATGTTTTCTTGAACGAAAATGAGCTGGAATATGACTTATTGGATTTGAAATTCAAAATATAGCATCTTGCAGATAATCATGATTATTTGACCATAGCGTTTGAACTAGAAGTCCAAATGATCTGATTCTTTAAGTTATGAAAAGCTAACACCCATATATTCATTTGATATGCTTTATGAATCTTCAAATTCAAATGTTATCTGGGTGAAATACAAGGTGAAAAAAGACTTAGTGCAATAGAAATTCAAAGATAACACCTAGGAGGCAGTCTGAGTATTTCACTTATATCTTTTGACTCTAATCTTCAAATGCTTTGATTCTTAAGGTTCTAGAAAGATAACATCCATATATACATTTTACATTTTATAGTGATTTTCAAACTCGAACGTTTGCTATATGAAAAAACATATGCAAGTTGACATATCTGTGTAGATATCAAATAAGCTAACTAAGAGACAGTTTGAGTAATTTTATCATAACTTTTGATCTGACCATTGGATCGACCTGATTATTGAGGTTTTGAAAATCTGACTTCCATATCTACAACTTTTCTCTTATAGATATTTTTAAATTCAAATGTTATCAAGGAGACAATCGAGGTGGCAGTGAAGACATTTGATCAGAATTTCAAAAACCTATCTGGCAGCAAGTAGCTTAACGGAAAGAAATGTCTTGAATTCTCTCTAACGGCTATAAACATATTTGAAGTTGCATATCATCCTCCTATCTCCATCTATAAATAGAGATACACTTGAGGAACAAAAGAATATTAACAAGAACAACAGGTATTGTGCATCAAAGTGATATTCATCCTATAAAGTCTTTGAGGGCTTCATTGTCTTTTATCTTGTAATGTTTTGAGAGCTTTATTGGTGCATCTATTCTTTGAGAGAATTTATTTGTAAGCAAGAGTGATTGTAATATTGTTTTTTCTTCTTGGAATGGAGAGACTAGCTAGGGGTTAGGTGTGACTAGCATTTGTATAAAACCTAGTTGGAGTGAGGAATCACTTGGTTGGGTGTGACTAGCACCTGTATAAAAACTAGTTTAAGGGGTGTGATTAGCATCTGTGAAAAAAACTAATTGTAAAGGAGGACTAGTTCCTGGGTTAAAAGGCTAGTGGCTGTATTAATAGTTTGGATATAGTGGAGAAAAATATTAAGGAAGAAGCCATGGAGAGTGGACATAGACTTTGGAGTTAAAGTCAAACCACGATAAATCTTGGTGTCGTATTCTCTTCTCTCTATCTCCTTTACTTTCTAGTTTGAATTGCTTGTATTTATTTACAACATATTATTGGTTGATTAATATTTTTTGAATATTTAGTTAGAATTTTGAAATCTGAAATTATTTGTTTAATTATTTTTTTTAACCCAATTTACCTCTCCCCCCCCCCCCCCCCCCCCCCCCCCCCCCCCCCCAGCTCTTGGGTTGCCAACTGGACTAACTCAAATAAGTTTGTGTATTCTTCAAGCAAGTGGTCCAATTCAAGGTTTGAAACTAAGTGTTTCCCACTGGCCTGAATGAGGCATAATCGAGCAACCATTCCTTGATGATCTTTGTTAACTATTTTCCCCATTTGTTGGTTTCTAACCAGCTGAACTTCTCCATTTTTACAACCCCTGTTAGGGATTTATACCAAAAAAAATGCTTTGTGTAATGGCTTTAGTATTTATTAATAAATTAGTTATTCCATTTTAATGAGAATCTGTGTGAGCAATGGTTGCATTGTATTATTTATTTAATGATTATGCATGTGTCTCTTATTCTATATAGTAGATGATTTGATGTGTAGAGTACGGTTTATACACGAAAAATCAGATCATCAATTCTTATGGAATATAAGCTTATCGTTCATAGTCTTAGATGGAACTGGACATACCATTAGTAGGACTATAGCACAAGGGTTTAATAGGTCTATCTTGACTAAGGAAACGGTATAGTTCTAACTCCTTGCGCTAGTACACTTTGTATGTATTGAACATGATCGTGTTGAGGTACTTGTTTTTATACTGACTATATAAAACAATTAATACCTCATGATTATTATGAGTACTTATGCTCTTAATTCTAATATAATAAATAGACATGTGCATGTAGTGTTTATTGTTTTCATTCACAGAAGAGTGAGATTCATTGTGGGTCGATAAACTCAATAACTTGGACAATAACATTACGTATATGGTGAATATTATTTATTGATGGAATCTACGTCTTGGTATAGGGATTGATGATACCCTTCTTAAGGAAGCTTATAAGTTTTAATTATGTCAAACCTTGCAGGTGGATTATGAATCCGACATATCAAATAAATTAAATGGAAGGTCTTAAAGAATTAAATAAGTCTATTAAATTTAATTGTCAGTAATTTAATTTAATAGATGAGTATCTGTAATATTAACGTGGGGAGATAAATAAGCATTTAACAATAGATAGCTCGAAATATAATTCCTTGTATGACAGGGAGTGCAACTATAATTCATTAGTGGTATCAATAATAATTTACGTAAATAAGGATTAATGTTGGTTGGATTACGAATACTTATTTGTGTAGAAGCCCTAGTTATACTAATCCTATGGTCCCTATTATAGCCTCCATATATACACACTCTAAGAGTTGTTAGGGTTACACTTTGCTCATAATTGAGAGATACACGTTTTTTTGAGGAAGAGAAACCATAGCAGCTGTGAGCCCACTCTCTCTAGAGCAAGGCATATACGAAGGATACAACAAAAGTTTGAAGGTTAAGTTCGAGCAGTTAATTTGTGCTTGTTGTTAGTACTTGATTTGTGCTTGTTGCTAATACTTGTTATTCGGGATCAAACTAAAGAGATCTCGAAGGTATGATTCTAATCATGTAGATTAGGCTATGCTAATTAGATCAGAATTTTTGGTAGTATGCGTATGCACTATAGCCAGGCCATGAAAAATTTCACAGTCCCCAGCACTTAACACATGCCTTCTCCCTTTAAGAGTGAACTCCATCTTCATATTCTGGAAATCCCAAACAATAGGTCCTAATGTAGACAACCATTGTACCCCCAACAACATGTCACAACCTTCTAAGGATAAAATTCTCATATCCAAAGTGAACTAAGTGCCTTGCATTTCCCAAACACATTTCTTGCATATGAAGTTGTTGCTTATTTTACTACCATCTGCAACTACCATAGTTAAAGGCTAAATAGGTTGTAATACACAACCAATACTCTTGGCCATATTTAAATCCAGCAAATTGTGAGTACTGCCAGAATCCACCAGGATAATAACCAATTTCTTTTAATATTTCCCTTTACTTTCATAGTTTTGAAAGATATAGTCCTTGACAGAGCATAAACTGAAATTTGAGTAGGCTCTTGTGGAGCATCCTCCAACTCCTCTTCATTTGGTGCTTCTTCTGATTGATCCACCAGCCTCTCTAGTTCATCCTCATCTTCATCTCCATCCAGTAAATACAATTGCTTCCTTTGGCACTTATTTCCATGCATAACTTCTCATCACAGTTGTAGTATAGACCTTTCTGCCTCCTGACCTCCGTTTCCTTTTAGTGAGCCTCTTGATCTGTATATAAGGACTTGGAGTGGCTTGCATGTTGACTGCACTAGTCAAATTACTCTTATTGTTGAAAGAGAAAAGAATTTAGTTTTGGAATTTGGTTCTTCTAGATAAAGGTTCAATGCTTTCCTCCTGGAGCCTGGAAAGTGCAATTGCCTGCACAATGTTATGAGGTTTAAATATTTGAACTCCATCCTTGATGTCTTCTCGCAGACCAATATGCCAAAAGACTCAGGTCTAATAGAACGTGTGAGATCAATTCCTATATCCCGTTCCATACCGGAATTGCTTAACCCATGTCCCATACCATAGGTTGGCCCACTAGAATCGTAACATACCACCACGCTCTGTAGCCAATGTCCACGGCGGCTCATTTTTTTCAATTGGGTGACTCTATGGATTCTTCTTTTTTAATAGATAGCAGTCCTCCCCATGTCATAACTCTTTGTGACTCGAACTTAGGAAGTGAATGCTACTCTGATACCAATACCAATTGATATGAACTTGGTCAAGAAGAAGAACAAGAATTTATATTATTGAGAAAAACAAATTGGTAATCGAATTCAATGCCTTTAAGTTACATTCAATTGCTTAATATAAGCTCTCAACGACAATTCTGACCAACTATCTAACTTTCAACTGCCTAACCAATTCTCTGCTTTGCTCATGATTCCAAAATAGAGCTGAACAAAGCCGTTACATTAAGTGACGTTGGATTGTTATTTAACTGCCTCAACCGTCTTATGACAGCTCAGCAATTAGTCGAGCTTATTATAATGATAGCAATGCCTATACTATCTAAAATAGCCATTGGTCATTCTTTATTTCAAGTTCTTTACGTGAGCTATATCAGTCTCTCTATCCCGTGTAGAGCTCTAGCGTTGGTGTCGCATCTATCTATCTACTATAATAAAAGCAGCACTTCACCGTTTTTCTCCTTACATCTTTTATTCCGAATTGCCCATCAGCATTATTTCATATTCCATCCATATCTCAGCCTACCAAATTGACGAATTAGCAAATCCAGCCGCAAACCCAGTTGCTGACTGAAATAAAATTACCTATTTACCCTTATATATTATGCGGTGAGGGAGCAAAACTCGCAGCGGGCGCTGGCCCGCACCTAACTCTCCTCTTTCTTTTTCTCAGCCGGGGTGATGACGTAGTATTTGTATATACATCTCTTTTGCTGCTGTCAACAAATATATTGTTGTTTCGGTCAATGAGGTGTTCCAATCAAGACTCGCCGCGTGGCACAAAGTCAACACCCATTAACGCTCATTTTAACGGATTCTAAACATTTAAAAACTCTTAATTATCGTTTATTTGTTTTATTACTTTTCCCTTCCTCTCTCTTTTCTCGACTTGTCCAATTGCTCAGGGATGTTGAAGGCTAATTTCCCTGACAAAGGAAAAAAAATAAGTTATTTTTTAACCTAAGTGCTGATTCAACTTTATTCAGAAACCCAGGTTGAGCGCCATTTCAAATAGTGTTTTTTTTCTAAAAACGCCTTTTCAAAAAGCATTTTTATCTTGTATTCTAACCAAGGTATATGGGGATTAGGTTAGGTATACGAAATAGGGAAATACGGGGTAGAAAAAATACGACCAAAAAATGCTATTTAGAATTGCATTTTTTTTCCAGGAAAAAACGCCATTCAAAATAGCGTTTTTCATGGGAGAAAACGCCATTTAGAATGACTTTTTTACTAGTAAACCCACACCCCAAACAAGAGCACAGTAGTTCAACTTAAACTTGCATAACTTCCAAACCGAGAAATCGATTGACGTGCCGTCAACTCCCACACGTCACTCGTGTTACACCGGTGCCTCCCGTAAAGTTTCACACTCCCCGAACCCTTCCTCCCCATTTTGGTACCCCAACGACCGAGTTGGCCTACTTTCGATAGCTTAAGTTTCGAAATTCAAAAACTTTGCATAACTTTCAACCGGGAAACTGATTGATGTGCCTTCAACTCTTACACGTCACTCTTGTCACACCGGTGCCTCCCATAAAGTTCACACTCCCTGGATCTTTCCTCGCCATTTCGGTACCCCAACGACTAAGTTGGCCTACTTCTGATAGCCTAAGCTTCAAAATTCGAAAACTTTGCATAACTTCCAAACCGGGAAACCGATTGACTTGTCGTCAACTCCCACACGTCACTCTTGTCACACTGGTGCCTCCCGTAATGTTTCACACTCTCCGGACCCTTCCTCCCCATTTTGGCATCCCAACGGCCGAGTTAGCCTACTTCCAATAGCTTAAGTTTTGAAATTCAAAAACTTTGCATAACTTTCAAACCAGGAAACCGATTGACGTGCCATTAACTCCCACACGTCACTCTTGTCACACCGGTGCCTCCCGTAAAGTTTCACACTTCTTGGATCCTTCCTCCCCATTTCGGTACCCCAACGGCTGAGTTGGCCTACTTCCGATAGCCTAAGTTTGGAAATTCAAAAACTTTGCATAACTTTCAAACCGGGAAACCGATTGACGTGCCGTTAACTCCCACACATCACTCTTGTCACACAGGTGCCACCCGTAAAGTTTCACACTCCTCGGACCCTTCCACCCTATTTTAGTACCCCAACGGCCGAGTTGGCCTACTTTCGATAGCCTAAGTTTTGAAATTCCAAAATTTTGCATAACTTTCAAACGGGGAAACCGATTGATGTGCCGCCAACTCCCACATGTCACTCTTGTCACACCGGTACCTCCCGTAAAGTTTCACACTCTTTGGACCCTTCCTCCCTATTTCGGTACCCCAACGGCCAAGTTGGCTTACTTCCGATAGCTTAAGTTTTGAAATTCATAAACTTTGCTTAACTTCCAAAACGGAACCATGTTCATACTAAAGTGACAATGACAAATATGATGAAAACCAAACTCATCCATATATTACATGAAAATGTAATAACTTATTTTACATCATACTAAAGTAAAAAGTGGAACAAATAGTGTTAGGGGTCATGTTTATAACAACATAGTGGTTTACCAGCAATGCTAAGGGTACCAGGTAGATAGTTAACAAAGCCATTGTGACCTTCTTCTTTTGAGAAGTCTAAAAGTTTTGGGTCAGAAACTAGCAATGAATCTTCAATAATTTCTATTAATCGTTATGTTGGATCAACACATTCTTTCTTCGCATGATATGCAAAATGATATCTATCCAACCTTCGTTGCATTTGATCGATCTCGCGTTCGAGCGCTTTCAAGACCTTGGTATAAGATGACCTATCAAACAACTTAGCTAAACGGGCCTTTGGGACATGCAGGCCATGCCATCGACAATGCATTTCTTGTTCACACCATTTATTGAACAAATCCTCCCACGGCAACCTTATGCATTGGTCGTCAGTCACCCCGCGGGGTGTACGTAAGGATGCATCGCCGATGAAGACGTGGCTGATCGGACCCGTTGTATTGTGCATTAGGATAGGTTTGTTAAGAAAGCAACGCTTTCACCCATACCATTTGTTACCGACCGGATCCGTGTATGTATGCACCATATGGATGACTGAGGATTGGTTTTCATCTATGTCGGCGCTTGGAACCAAACGACTAGATGATGTCCTAAATAATCCTTTTCTATTCGGCATATTTGGAAGTATGATTTAGCAATTCTTCACGTAATTACACGATGTATATATAAGCAATATGGCACAATGCATGAGTAAATAGTTCACGTGAATTTATTGGGTTGCAGGATCAGCCTTTTGTGCAGGCTTCACGTGAAGACTGAAGGACAAGCAAGGCTTTACCATTGACATTACTTCACGTGAAGACTCAAGGACAAGCTAAGATGTACCATTGACATGACAACTAAAAAGAAAGGCTGACATACCAGATGAATCATACTTTATTTATGTTACAACAATATATTTTTACAAAAAAACGTAATATGAAATTATTTTGAAATCACAACAAATTGTACAATGTACAAAAAAAAAAATGTACCCCAACTACTATACATAACCTCCCGTACCACATCGAGGTGGTCTCTTATCTCTCCTCGGCCTATAACTCTTGTAGACATGTGTGATCTGACGTAATCTTTGTGGCTCTGGTTGTGCCTGTGGCTCTGCCTATGTGATCTACGAAGCCTCTTGAGATGCCCCCTTTATGTATGATGGTGGATATGGAGGTCCGTACTGGGACAACATGAGAGGTGAAAAGCGACCCTTTGTATGTATGAAAGGCATCTCTATATGCTGCCCTGATGCTAATAATGGGTAGACATATGCTTCAAAAACCTTGTAATCGTCGAGTGCCGAGTACCCAGAACCCTAGACATACACAACAGGGGAGGTAATGTGGCGGGGCCGGTGCGACTTGGTCTCACCTCAGAACTAGTTGCATGTGATGAAGAGGGTACATCTCGTGACTCACTATGATATGTGTAAGCTAGCATCGTCGGAGTCACATGTGACGAGTATGGGCCTATGGCATTTGATCTAACGATGAACCTGGGGGCTATGGCTCCATGGGAGGGGGAATGAGTGGACCTGCTGACCATGTAATCTGCTCCCGCTCCCGCTCTCGTAATACATGAAGTGTCGTGGTACACAGGTCTCATGCCCTATACATATGTTGTAATGCTTCTGCCAAGCCATATGCAAAAATGACACGATCTACGAGATTATGTATGGACGTGATATGATGAGCTTACAAAATAAAGGGATGTATTTATGACTATCTGATGTTAATAATTCATGGTGAAATAAAACAAATTTTAAGGCCGTGTACTAACCGTAATCTCTACGGTGGAGCCCACCTCCAGGTATCCTGTAGCAGGGCAGTGAGCTGGATTGCCCACTAGTGGGTGTGTAATGTTGGTCCAATAGGTAACCCAAGAGGGGGGGTGAATTGGGTTTTTCAAATATTAATACAAGTTAAGATTAATTAAAATTAATCTAAACAATATAGCAATGGTTAATATATGTGCGAAGTAATGTTATCATGAGAAGTAAAGAAAACAGAGCAATAGAAGAGAGACACAGATTTACCGAGGTTCAATCACAAACCGTGGTCTACGTCCTCACCCCAAGACCTCCTTAAAGCCTTCTTCCACTATGTAATCACCTATTACAAGATGGGCTGTTGATTGACAAAGTGCTCAGCTCACTCTACAAAGAACTCCTCACCGAGCTCTTCAATTCCCAAGTGGTTTTGTCCAAGCTCCACTCAAACTTTACAAGAGTTTTGCTTCACACAAGAGAACTCTCAAACTCTCAATTACAAGTGTATAGAAGTATACAACTCACTCTCTACTAAGAGTAGATTTTACATTCAAAGCTCACTCAAGAATAAAACAGGAAGAATGTTCAGGAATATCAGGTTGATCAGTGATTCTTGTCTCTTGTTGTTTCTTCCTCTTGATTCTTGTATATAAATGCAGTTGGAGGCTAATAGATATACCCTTGCATTGATTCCATCCGTTGGAGGTGGTTGGGTATCATAAATACACGTCCAGTTTGTTATAACGTTAAGAAAAATAGTCGTTATAACAGAGGGAGTCGGCTCCAGGTCTGTGGAGTCGACACTTCCTGCTTCTGCATTTACCAGAAGATGTTCACTGAGTTCATGAGTCCCCTCTTCATGTTGATGAGGCGACTCCTTGTTCATCTGTCTTCTTCATCTTAGGCTTCTGCTGTCATGAGGCGACACTTCAGCTTCAGGTGTCCGCTCATTGATCGTAAAAAACTTTAAGCCTTTTTACTTCTGCTAGCAAGAGGCGACACTTCACCTTCATGTGTCCGCTCATTGATCATGTCGTCTTCAAGCCTTTGCGTTTGACTCCATGAGGCGACACTTCATTATAGTGTGTCCACTCATTGCCTATTTGGTCTCCAGGCTTTTTGCTTCTGTGTGCAAGAGGCGACACCTCATTTCCATGAGTCCCCTCCTCTTTGTTCAATTTGTCTCCAGGCCTTTTTGCATCTGTGATCAGGAGGCAACTCCTCATTTCCATGAGTCCCCTCATTGCCCAATTTGTCTTCAGACCTTTTACGTCTGTGATTAGGAGGCAACTCCTCATTTCCATAAGTCCCCTCTTTGCCTAGAATTCAGCTTTCAGATTTCTATTTATCAAGCTTATCAAGGCACTGGTATAAGAACTTCAAGGAGTATGTCTTTGGAGTATAATGATCAATCAAATCTTCCTAACTCATCAGAGTTAACTTCTATTCAATTTGGATTGAATCAATCATTGGATATTGATCTTCTTCTTGAATCTCAAACTGACAAAGCCTCATTTGATCAAAGCTGAACTTTTCTTCTTCATTTGCAAAGCTCCTTCTATCATTGTAGGATATCTTCTTCAATGCCAATCTACCTCAATCGTGTGAAGCTTCACAATGCTTCAATTCTGATTTCCTTTCTTTGATAGCAATTCTTCATTCTTCATTAAAGATTACTTCACTGAGACCATTGCAGACTTGATGAAGGCTCTTCATACATCTAGTCTTCATTGATCCTTTATATTGTAGAAGAATTCTTCACTTGGATTCCATGTAGAGATTAGATATTCATTGTGAGCCATCTTCTCAGCAACTTCAATCACATGTCTTGAATTGGTCTTTAGCATATCAGATGAAATCATCTTTTGAGCATTTTCCAAACACTTCAACAACCAATTCATCTTCAACTGAGCATTACACTTCTTCAACTGAGCTTTGCATATTCTGATGAAGTCTTTAGTCTGATACAAATCAATCTTCATTGAAACTATGCATACTTGAAAGAAGCTTTAATTGAACACCTTCAATCTCTTCAAATGTAGAACATATGTTTGAAGTAGAGATAAGCGACAATCCTTTGTTTGGTTCATTGCATAGCTCTTTGAGTTCATTGCTTGATCTTGAACTTGTTGTGCATTCTTCTTGATATGTATTAGACTTAAGATCCAACTTTAAGTCTAAGTTATGAACTTTGTTAATCTGCACACTAAGTAGATTCATTAGTAAAATAACACAAGGTTTAGTTATCATCAAAATCAACATGGGAATTAACCTTAAGTCATCAAGGATCAACCTTGACTCAACATGTAATAGTGTGCTACCACACCATATATGGATTTCCATATCGTATGACTACAACCTTTGGGACCCCAACTATCAGATGCTCACGCCTATGCTCCCATAGCTCTATGTACTCTGCGTGTCTGTCAGTCTAATCAGTCTAGCCCCTCCCTTGCATGTCGATACCATGTAACCTGAAAGAGGTTAAACATTGCTCAGGTACATCCTGTCTGAACCCAAACTGCCGGCAGACACAATCTAGTAGATGTAACTCAACGACCTCGAAGCATAGTAAAGGGGACCAAGTCAACCAGACATCGCTTGCTACCCGACAATAAGGAGGGAGTGTAGGAATGATATCATCGTACGGCCGCAATATGAACTGCATGCGTTTATATTACGTTACCAATTTTTGCATCAATCATGGTATAATTAAGTAATATGAAATACTAATGGAAGATATTGTATACATACCTCGTCAGGCCTCAATCGATCTAGCTGCTCTTGATAAACCCGGACCACATGGTGGAAGTAATGTCTGTGGTATATTTAAATCTTCACCTGACATAAATGTTAAACACAATATGAAAATTATTAGTAACACGTATATATTTGTAGGTAAGATTCATAAGTCAATCGTTTATACCTAGCTCCCTATGGTCCTGCAGGGAACTGTACCCCTCCTAAAAGTAATGGCTGCTGGCGATCAGTAGTGTCATCCATGCGACGCCGGGCCTTGCGTGGAAATCGCTCGCATGCCCATATCTGTACAAAATGGGTGACACTCGCATAATAAATAACTTGTACTGAAAAATATAACTTATAAAAAATATGCATTAATATAAAACATTGTCCAATATACCAAAGTTAATACCTATAACAACACTAGTGACCCTGCAATCTGCCTCGCGCTGGACCTCGCCGCCTGGCACATGGGCCTGTAAAGCATGGCCAAGACTGCACTGCCCCAACTATATCTCCCCGCCTGGGCAAAGTGGTCCAAAAAACTAAGATATGACATTCGGATGTCGGTCTGAGAGTAATCTGTAACCAGTATCCCTCCAACTAGGCGCATAATGTAGGCACATGCATGCCGCTGGACTGTAACCTCATCAGCATCCTCTCGAAGCACCTAAAATGTCTGTTGGAGCCATGAAATCCTAAGGTGGCCCTTATCCAAATGTTATGCGGCTGGGGCAACCCTTAATAACTGTGCACAAAGCTGCTGGCACTTCGAAACTGTAGTAAGCAGGTGTCGCCATATGATAGGGTCCCCGTCGACAGGTAGACCCAACAGGACGGCAACATCTTGTAATGTGATGATGGCCTCCCCGATAGGTAGATGGAATGTGTGTGTCTCTTGCCGCCAACGCTCAACCAAGGCAGTGATGAGGGGGTGGTCCAAACAGATAGGACCAAGTCGGTATACACCATAAAATCTTGCCTGGGCAATGTACTGTAGGACACGGGGATGTAAATGTACATCGTACAGATGTGCACCGCCATGTCTGCACTAGAGAGCCTCCGTACCTTGTGTGAAAAATGTAGTATATATAAAAAATTACATACATGAACAAAAAAATAAATGCATGCAAATAGAAAAAGTATACCGACTACATACCCCATGCTCCCATATGTCAGTGGATCAATGATGGGCCTATAAGTCAGCACCGAGCCCTCGGCGGGCCCTAACAAAGCTATATTTATAGTCCCTGCATTGTGACACGTATTAGTACATGTATACAATAATATGACTATCCATAGTAAAGAAAAAAGCAATAATACAAAACATTTGTAAATGTATGAGTATTCAGGCGTAGTCCATCTATAAATAACAGTTAGTGGGAGGACCATTCGTTCATGAAAATTTTGAACTTTGCGAGACAATGTGTAAGCACCCCATTTTTGCCCGCTCGGCAATCTCCGGCCCGATCGGGCTTGGTTTCAAGCATCTCAACACATGCAGGCTCAAGATGAGCCTTTTAATCTCCAATCCAACCAATTGATCGCTTGTCGCGCCCACAAGGACCCGCTGGAGCCATAAGCACCATCATTCTGGGTAGCTTTTCGAACTGGGCGGTCTCGGAAACCAACGCCATCCAAGTAGCTTCCCAGGATCGGGCGATCTAGAGAACCAACACCTTATCAAAATTCCAGACGGTTCACTTCTAGGGCCTGCTAGCCTGCCAATGTAAAATGTCCGTCATTCGGTAGTTCTCTGAGACCAAGCGTGTAATACCCGCAATTTCCTTTTAACTACATTACATCCCTAGCGAGACTGAATAGACCCAGCCATAGGAATCATAAGTCAAAAGCAAGCTCTTTCTGAGCCCAACCCGGTCAGTATGTTGAAACTCGGCTTTTTAGAAAATCGATATCCTAAAAGAGCTCCAAAACACGATATGCCTAGCAAATTCGCACCAAAATTTGCCCTAACTTCAAACTTGATTTTCTCTATCATTTCTCAATGAAATTTGACGAATCAAGTGTCTAGAATTATCCTCTCTTCAAGCCCGATCCCTCCTAATCTCATAACCCAATTCCGTGGAGATTTGTTCTCCCAAACAGCCCCCGAAAGTCGCTGCACCTGGCAAATTTCGCACCAGAAATTACCCTAACTTTATACAGGGTTTTCTCCTCCATTTCTCAATGGATTTTGACAAACCCTTCGTAATCTCAGAACTCAATTCCATAGAATTTCAGTCTCCCGAAAAAGGTCCGAAAGCCCCTGCACCTAGAAATTCACACTCGATTTTACCGAAACTTCGGTTTCAGTTTTCTCTCTCACCTGGTATCGAAATGGTACGAAATTTGAGTCTAAACCAATTACTTTTTCAAGAGATTTATATCTACACCTTTGAATTGAGCATTCAATAAAAATTAATGCCCCAAACTCAGCCATTTCAGACCAAGGCTCTCTTTAATTTATGCCAAACCATTGCCGCACCCACCACCTTTGCATGGCTAACTACCCCATATAACTATCACATGTAATACACCTCCCATAAGCTGCGTAGGACCATATTATATGGCATGAGTGGTACATATATGCCTTATGTATCACATTAAAATACTTAAGCCAACACACACTATACACAATGCATAGAATAAACACACACACACCAATCACAACACTTGGTCAAGGATTCAAACACTTATCACAATATAAGAAGTTAAATTAACCCACCTTGCCCCTTTCATTTTCGGCAAACAATGAACCCCCATTGGCTAGTCAAAGTTAGGGGGGTTTGAATGTCATGCATGCCATGCATGGTTAGAGAGGGAAACCAAGAGAGAGGTGGGGGAGTTTGCATACACAAAACATAGAACCCATGCATTTGTATTTCCTATGGAGAACACAAGGCAACCATGGACCTTTGATTGGCCAATCAAAATGAGGGTTAGAGATAGATATAGTGAGAGGAAGAGAGATTCGGGGAGACAAAAGAGAGACCAAGAGGGGAGTATACTCTTTTCTTCAAACACCAGCCCCCACACTCCCTCTATAAATGCCTAACATTGCTACCCATTCCCGGATGGCTATCCACAAAACTTTGAGAGAGAGTTCTAGAGAGAGAAAGTGAGAAACCGAGTAGAGGGAGGCAGAAAAGGGAGACCAGCTCAACCCATTCAATGGAGCAGGTACTGAGTCTCCTTCCCCAAACCCTCACCTACCTAAACCTAGCAAGAACTCACCCTAACCCAGCTATGAACCAGAAAATTGGGGAGAGAGAAAAAAATGAGAGTTCACCGGCTGTTGGATCGAAACAAGCCAAGGCAGGGCCTGAGGCCTGACACAGCTGTACGAGGCCTCGAAAGCACCGGTACGAGGCCTCGAAAGCCGAAATCACCAAAAAACAGTCACCTGACCATAACTTTGGCCACCGACCACCTTTTTCAATGAGCCTAGTTGGTTCATCTTTGTTTCGATGATCCGAACAACTTTTGTGAAGAACACTTTTTCTAAAAAAATGATGGGAAGAACCCGAAAAACCCAGTTGCAGGTCTGGAACCTAGGGTTCTACCGTGCAACTGGGCTTTTCAACCAAAAACCCGCCACCTCTGACCACCACCAGTCGAGCTCTGGCCATGAGTGTGAAGCCCAAGTCCTTACCTATCTCTGGGTTGCGCATGCATGGCCAGGAAGTGTGGTGGATGGCCGAAAATGGACCTGGAAGCACCACCAGTGGCGGTGGAGGAAGGAGAAGGCTACGCCTTCCTACCCCACGCACAGCTAGTGGCGCGTGAGGGCATGTGCATGCCCCAATGACCACCAAATTTTGGTGGAATGGTTCTAGAAACCATATAAGCCTACCCTAAATTTTTTGGAATTTTCTGATAATTCTACGATTTTTCGTGAATTAATAACTCTATTTGGACACAGAAAATCATAGAAAATATAATGTAATTGGGAAAAATCTGAAAATTTACTAGTGGACCTCTAAAATCATGAGGAACCCAAATATGGGAGAGTGCAAGGTCACTGGGTCCCTTGGTAAAATTTGGAATTTCACCCTTGGGCCCCGCTATCGGGCAATTTTGTTCTTGACAGGAGACGAGGAGAATTCCAAAGGATCCGTCCCACCGAACCATTCCCTATAACAACTCTAACCTTGTTGACTCTCTAAATATTTGACACTTCCAATTAACAATCAACCAATTTATAAGAATTGCTGGAAAATCTTGGATAATTGTGACATACAAGCTCGTATCTCCTTCCTTCACAGACGGTACGTGAAGCGAGTACCTATCTTTACCAGGACGTATTACCAGGGTAGTGACTTATGCATTCTTTAAAATACATGCTTATTTTCTTCTTGTTAGATGACCTGCATATTACTGTGTTAACTTTACTCCCTCCTGCTAATTATGTTGTTGATTATATTGCCTTCTACAAATATACATTACTTGCATGATTGCATCACTGGGGAGGAATAAGGGTGGAACAACCGGAAAGGAAAAGACCCCGGGTTTATATCATGGGTGAACAAAGGGTCTCGCCACACACCCCTGTTTAACTTGAAGAGGACCCTACGACACTAAACACCCACGACTAGACAAAAATTCCCTGGAGCGTCTTGCAGACGCTTCGCCTTAATCATCTTTTCTCCTGATTCCCTGGTTATAACGCACCATCAAATGTCTCGAGAAATGTTTAAATCAAGGAATTCTCGAAAGCTTGCTCATAGATCTTTCCATCGATACGGCTCAATTGGATAGATCGCCTCCCGAAACCGTTCATTGTACGATGCAAAAACTGCAACTTCCAACAACCCCTGGAGCGTCTTACAGACGCTCCACCAAGGTTGACTTTTTTCCCAATTCCCTGAGTCAAATGCACCGTCAAACTACTTGAGAAATGCGTAAATCTGGGAATTCCCAAAAGTATTCCTAGAGTACTTTCCATCGGTATGGTCCAATTGAAAAGAACGTTTCCCAAAGGTCTCGATCACACGGCACGAAAATAGCTACTTTTGAACAACCTCGGAGCGTATCACAGACGCTCCGCAAAGATGTCCTTTTATGCACGCTTCCCAAGACGATATCCTACGCTTCTGAACACAATTCAAACTTTTCGAAAACATGAAAGTTCATGAGAAACCCTAGGAGAACACCGTGAGTGCAACCGATTCCCCCGAAACCTTCCCAATTGGCTCAATGATCGAGACAAAGTTTGGATGAACCTTCCCGGTAATGGAGCATATGCTATATGCGCTCAAATTTCGATCGGACCGACCAAATTTTGATCAAACCGACCAAATTTCGATCAACAGTCGAGATTTAACCAGTACACAGGGTGCCACATGTCATTCTGGCAACAGAACAGTACCTGCGCATGTCCTACATGTGCCAGGTTAAATTTTCGCCAGACGCACGTAGCACATATGCTAGGCTTGTTACAAATTGCTTATAAATACCAGACCCTCCCTTTGCATATTCCATCTCCAAAATTGATGCGAACCTTTGCTGAAACTGTTCCAGAATCTCGAATCCTTACATATATTCCACCCTTCCAACACTTAGGCTAGATTCTACCTCCCTCAAGCCTATACACTTCACCTACAAGGCCTTATACACCATTACACAATCCATTTTAGCCGCTTAAGCCTTCTTGAAGTCATTCAAGGTCCAATCAAGACATCCATTGAAGACTACAAGTATGTTGAAAGCAAAAGGTGGTATTCCTTTTATATTTTTGTCTTCCCCCACTCTTCTCTTCTCCTTCCTAACCTACTTAGTCTATTCTCTATTTTAATCCCCATCTACAACCCCCCATTCTTGCATGCTTAAGCCAAGAGGGCTCTTAGATCATGCCTAAAGGAAAATAAGTGAGAGCCACCGTGTAGGGGGACCTCTCACTATCCTACTTTGAGATGGTATGGCCTAGGAGCCCCTTGTTTATGTGGTGTAGCCTAAAAGCCTTGTATGTAATCATGACCCCTTGCATATTACTATTTTGAGCATGTCTTGTGTGCTTGACTTCATTTTTATGCTTATTGTCATGTTCTATAATGCCTACATTACTCTTAAGCTCCATGTCATTTCCAAGCTCTATATTTCTTTCAAGAATTGGCTCCTTGAAGCATAGGATGGGACTTTGGAAATCATGCCTTAGAAGATTCCCTACTAACCCCCTAACTCTCACTTGGCATCATGACATTTTAACTTGCACAAAGGTTGCTTTCTAATTCTTTAATTTCCAAAATTTTCATTCTTTTAAGTGTAGTGGTTGAAATGACCCTATAGAACCCTCTCTTGAGTGGTCTCCCTTTTGTTTGGCCATATGAACCCTCTCTTGATGGAATGGTTCCCTTGAAAAATGGTTTTCAAAATCTTTCTCCAAAGATGATTTTCAAAAATGCATTCTCTCCATCTTTGCATTAAAAATGGTATTTCAAAAAGTTGTCATCATGTTGATTTTTGAACCCTTATACATTTGTCAAGATAATAGTTATAATGGCCATAAGGAAACCTTCCTTGGAAGGGTCTCCAAACACCAACCATGTAAACCATGTTCTTAGCTAGAGTCAAAATTTTCATGGAAATGATCTTCAAAAATATTGCCAACCCAAGTCCATTGTATGGCATGTTTTGTTTTTCGAAAAGTACATCAAACAACCTTTCAAAAATCACCTTTCAATTCAACCCTAGGTTAACTTGACCCTAGTTGATCAACCTTAGGTTAACTTGACCCTAGTTGTCCAACCTTAGGTTAACTTGACCCTAATTGATCAAC
Organism: Euryodendron excelsum; assembly: GCA_033060915.1. Classification (NCBI taxonomy): domain Eukaryota; kingdom Viridiplantae; phylum Streptophyta; class Magnoliopsida; order Ericales; family Pentaphylacaceae; genus Euryodendron; species Euryodendron excelsum. The sequence continues at coordinate 42,728,219 of CM065388.1, read as the reverse complement.
CCTAGGTTAACTTGACCCTAGTTCACTCACCTTAAGTTAACTTAACCCTAGTTAGTTAACCCTAGGTCATCTTAACCTTAGGTTACCCCTACTCTAGTTAGTCAACCCTAGTCCAACTTAACTTTAGGTCATCCCTAACCATAGGCTAACCCAATCTAGGTTAGTATGCTTCAAGGTTCCAACTCATGAACCCTTTTTGAATGATCCTCCAATTTTAAACTATATTCATTACCATTTTTTCCAAAATCTTCAACCCTCTTGAGATTTTAAAAACCAACTCCCAGATGTTTCCAAAAATATTCTCAAAAGATCACAAACCTAAGGCATCCCTAGCCCTCTTATGGTCAGGGACCCCAAAGGAAGGTGACATATCAAGAACAACCTCTAAGGTTGTTCATATTAGGATTCCAAACCCTTAGCCATTTCCAAAAACCACTTTCAAAAACTAATTCATCAAAACATTCTAAAGTCATGCCTCCAAGGTTTTCAAAACAAGACTTTAAAAACACTTTCAAGCTCTCTTGAGTCATGCCAAAGCATTTTTCTAAAACTCCCTTAAGTTGATCCAAAAACAGTTTCAAAACACTCCACCATCCAATCTCAAGTTAAAACTTCCAAGACCACAAAGTGTTTTCAACTTCCAAAGATTTCCAAGTGTCTTAAACTTTTTCAAAGACCTCAAAGTGTCTTAAACTTTTTCAAAGACCCCAAAGTATCTTCAAACCTTCCAAAGGCCCTAATGCGTCTATTTTCCATGGGGTTCTAGCCCGAACTACGATTAACCTTATTCTCGCCAAATGAGATACGTAGGCAACCTAAAAAGGTGCGGTCATAACTTCCATTTCAACTCCAATCCTTTTTTTAAAAGTTTCTATCAATTCAAGGTTTCTATCTCAAACCCTTTAAAACTCCCATGTTTTCAAACTTCTTCCAAAACATACATCATGCATCATTCATCCGAAAAGTAATGACTAAACCCTATTTCTAAAACTCTAAAAATAGATACTAAGTGGACAATGGTAACCGGTTATTCTAGTGAGTGAGCAAAATGGTGATTAGACATGTAGATACCGAAAGGGCGGGGTAGGGTGATGATCTTAGGATATCTTCCTCACACGTAACCAACCCCCGGACCATAGATTTCTATTTTTGAAAGATCAAATGGAGTTATTTTTCAAAAAAGGACTTAAAACTTTTCAAAGGTTGCCAAACAACCTATCTTCTCCAAAACCTTTTTCAAAAACCCTAAGTTTAATCTTCGGATTAATACTTAGTTTTAGGTGACCTAACTCACTGTAATCAAGTTAGGTGGCGAGTCCTATTTTTCTAAAAAAGCCCTTAATCAAATCAATTTTCAATTCAAACTAGTCGCACTTGTCTTCCTAGAAGGATGAGTTCTAGTGACAGAGTTCCATGTTTTTGGGTCTCCGAGCCGAAAGGACCTTGGACTTGGACACCCAAAAGTCGGGGCGCGACACAATGGCAAACGGAGGACCTTATAGTATGGCAAGTCGCTAACACCCTCGCGTGTGGTTGTTGTCTCCATTCGGCGACCAATACTGGAGAGAAAAGTACTTGAGCCCTAAAGACTATTATGCTGGCTTACGGTAAGAGTGAGTGGTTAGGGTTGAGGAACAAAGGCGACTAGTCACAAATCTGCAAAACTTAGGGGCCAATATCCCTCAACGTAGGTCTCAAACAATGCGAAGGCGAAACATAGAGGAGTACAAAGAAGCAGTAGCAAGGATAAAAAGAGAGACCAACAGAATGCTCATGCTGCGATGCCGACACTTCATGCTCAAACTTGTTACTGAGATGGCAGAGGCAAGTGGGAGATAACTCACATTTGAAGAACGCACCAAGGCTCTAAACAATGAAAAGAACCTAACGAACTAAAAGATGTCAGATGAGGATTAAAAGTTTATTTAGCCTTTGTAACCTTAGTGACCATGCCCTTGTTCTCGTTTTATATGTTTAATTAGTAAGTAATTTGTCTATCTACTACGACCATAGAAGTGGCATATGTAAGCTAATTCCATTTGTAACGATGAATTTAGTAATAAGAACTTTCTGGTCATAGTATTATCACTCGTTGTATGAAACTACAATACGAAGTACACGAATGCACTTGAAAATTATGAAGTACAACTACAGACAATTACGAAGAAACTGACAATTACGAAGTACAACTACAGATATATCAACATTTAAACATTCTCTTTGTCAAACATCGAGATGTCTGATTGATATTTCTCTTCATTACTGGCTTGCATGTACATTTCCCATTCTCCCATAAATCCATCTTCTTTCTTCTCATTTGCGGACTGAATAAATGACCATCGTTGATGACGGTGTGTCATTCTATTCACTTCTTCACGGAAACGGTGCAACGCCATTTGTAACAACTGAGTATTAATCAGCATATTCATGGCTCTACGACAGGGGATTGGAATATTCACACCTCGACACACTTCTACCAACACTTGGGCCTCCTTAATACGATATTGATACTCATCGTGTATTATGTTGACAGTGTTACATGAGGAGCGTTTATTAAGGTCCAAAGGATACTCCCACTCGTCATACCTAAGCCAATGTCGACCCGTTGCCTCAAAAATATCACTCACTGTGTAATTCATGTTTGAGTTGTATAATTGTGACTCGTTCTTTATATAGGGGTGGGTGATATAATTGTTACATGTAAAGCATTCTGTTATTCACATGTGAAAGATTTCACCTTTGATGCCAATTGGTGATACCATTCACATGCAAAGGCTGTGACGGGTGTGAACTCTGCAGGATGTAACTAAAGGCTAGAAACGATGTCGTTACTCTCTGCAGGCCATGTGAAGGATGTGAGTAAATTTGTGAAGTATGTGCATGCTGATGACTAAAGGTTGTGAAGCGTGTGACCTTTGTTTGTCCAAGCCATGATTTCATATAGGACAATGTGAAACCAGCATTATTTGTTACATTTTTCACTATGGATGCTATCTTCCAACTAGGGTCTTCTTGTACACCACAAGATCCAAACGAATACTTAAACTTGATAAAGGAAGGGCATGATTACATAATTTTTTGATTAAATTGAAAACTCATAACAACTTACCGCAACTTAGGACATAATCATGTGTGCAATGAATGTCGAATTCAGATTGCGGTGATCCAAACTCTCCATCCCATGTAAACAGGTATGTGGCCCGAGGTATTGCGTGATCTCAAAGAAAGTATGATTCTTCTTCAAACATACACGCAGTTTCCACGGACAATCGTAAGTGCACCTGGTACTCTATATTTTTTTGTTTGTTTCTACAACATAATAATGTTTGTTTTTCTTCACATAATACCAGCTACATGCACTAATCACTGTATTTTTATCTTTGAAAACCATCCCTTTTGCAAACTCCGGATTTACATCTGACCATGTCGGACCGCGATCATATAAATTTCGACCAGTTATGCTATCGTCTACCCCATCCAGATTTGTAAAAAATGGCACGGGAGTGTCATTCAAGTCAGCAATGTTCACTTGTTCGTGTCCATCGTCATCGGAGTCAATGTTTCCTTCATTTCTCATCAAAACATTAACATCTTCGTTTGACTCAACGGACTGAACATCACCGTCTTCATTTATCTGTCTCTCTATCCCATGTAAACCACCGAGCCGTTCCACGGGATCCATACTTGCACTGGGACTTCTCACCTCTACATACCCCCATTGACCTAAAGCATATTCTGGGTGAGGTGTAACTAGAATGTGAAAATCCTGAAATTGTTGAAAATTACTCCGGCCTTCCGAGTAATCCTCATTTGGGCTGAATAGGTTAGACATTCATTGCCCCGACGCATCTCTACCCTATGCGCTTTGACTACTCTACCCAAGTGTAAGCATTCTAGTAAATGTCCCCAACGTCGATACATCACCCCCCCCCCCCCCCGCATCAAGAGTTCACTGTAAGATTAGACATCTCCCCAATTCACATCTGCACGACTAACACTGGTGGTCATTATGCTCCCCTCATTCACAACGTATATTTCAACACAATGCAAGTCACTATATCTCGAACGGAGATTCAAGATAGTTTGCAATGTCATGTCGTCATTGACCGACAACTTCTTATATACCAAGACTTCTCCAATTCGTCGATAAGGGTATCTACATATGAACTTTGTATTCACATGTTCTCCATACCCAGCCATCATAGGCATGATCATTTCCCGTAACCCAGCAAGTGAGATTTCTAGTTCTACACCATAGCAGCCGCTAGCCTCTATATCATAGGCTATGCCTTCTCGGCGGTCTTTTACTATCTTCCCCCCCCCCCCCCCCCCCCCCGGCCTCGCCCCCCAATAAAACATTACCATTGTCGTCATTACTTAGTTGTGCCTATCATCAAACACATATAATTTTAACCCACCTCATTAAGCAGACTTTACCTTACTAAAAATGTAAAAATTAAGGAAAAAATAATCAATTGCATGTCTACAAATTTCATGCCAAACAACACAACTATATAGCACGATACATAGACATATGGTACTAATGGTATCCATTAACTTTGGCTTTGGCTTTGTCTTTATGTTTATTCTTTACATTCAAAACATTATTGATAAACACATAAAACATTTTTAATGTTGTTTGTTTGCAACTTTCTCTGGTGCACTTACTTTTAATTTCTTAACCTTACATTTTCTCAACTACCAAACTGGTTCTAAAAATACAAAAGTTCATAAAAACACTAATTTCATACAGCCTGTGTAGAGACCTCTTATTGATGTGACTAAAGTATAGCTATTCACATAGCCTAAGTCTACAACATAGCCTATTATGGGTCCTATTCACCTAATGATAACTAGCTAATTATTGTTGAAAAAATGGAAATGAAAATGAAAATGAGATATTCACAAACAAATAGGGGAGAGATCTAGAGAGAGAATATTTTAAAAGTTAGCGTAAGGCTTGACACGAATGTACAAATAATTTAATTACTTAGCATGCATTGAATTGTCATTTATAATAATTTTTCTTATTGTTATACCAAAGCTATTTCATAAAAATATAAATAAAAAGTTAAAACTTATATGATCTATTGTATGATAGTCCAAAATTGAATCTATTTATGAATTTAAATGAGATACATTATTGAATGTATATAAATATAATTTGTGGGGAGTGCTGTAAGCACAATTTTTTTTTTTTAATTTTATGAAGATTAAATTTTTTTTTTTGTATATATAGAGAATCTATTTATGTATATAAGTTTTTTTTGCATATAATTTTATGAATCTATTTATGAATTTAATCAAATTGTCATTTTTTTTATATAATAGTTGAAACCTATATGACTTTTTTTTTAAAATATATTTTGAATTATTAAATTTTTAAAATTTATAGATTTTAATTTATCTAACTGAATGTATTTTAAAAATAATTTTAATGTTTCTTCAAAAGTTAGACTATTTTAACTTATTGAGTGTGATGAAATTATTTTCATAGTTTAAATTTTGTCAATGTATAGTGACATATTGGTAGAGAGACATCTATATATAGATTTGAGTTTGAGTTAATCTGGATTTGAGTTTGAGTTAACTCTAGACATATATACAAGAAAATAAAATTAATCACATGAAAATTTCAGTTTTGATGCAAATCTGAATAAATTACATAAACATTAAGATTACAAATATATACACATAAATATCATCTTCATGTAGGGTTTTAATTACATAAATATCATCTTCATCTTTACAAACAAACATGTACACATATATGAATGTATATAGAGAGAGACTTACTGTATTTACGAGAGAGAGAGAGAGAGAGAGAGAGAGAGAGAGAGAGAGAGAGAGAGAACTGAGAGAGAGCAACTGAAGAATAAGGTCTAAGAGCTCGACTAAGAGTAAGAGAGATGATGAGAGTGGGAGGTTTGAGAGCCCAGTGCTGTTTCTGAGTAATATTGAGAGCGGCGTGAGAGAGAAAAGAGACCCGTGTGATTTTAATATAGGGCATAAAAATACCATTTGGAACGGCATTTTTTCCCCAGGAAAACGCCATTTCAATTAGCTTTTTTATGCGGCATTTTCTTATTTTGGATAATACAACCTAATTCCCCGTATTACAAACTAAATTTCCGTATTTGTTTGTAGAATACAATCTAAAAACGCTTTTTAAAAAAACGTTTCTAGAAAAAATATCATTTAAAATGGTGCTCAACTTAAAAGGTTCAATAAAGTTAAATCAGAATCCAAGTTAAGAAATAACTTTTTTTTTTTTTTTCCAGGGAAATTAGCCAATGTTGAAAGCTCCCATCTCCCTAACAATAGTATCCGTGAATTTGGAATCCCTCTGCAACACTCTGGTCCGTGGGTCAACAAGATTTATTTCATACATTTTGAATCTTCCGAAAAGCTTATACATTTTCTGTTCAGAATCTCGGATCAGCTTCAGTCACATAGCATGAGGACTATCTTCATTTTCTCGAAAAAAAAATCATGGGAAATCTACTAGGAAAGAGCTTTCACGATCCGGTTTTCTGTTTGTTAGTCGGTCGATCAATCGATCAAAGATGGTGGGGAAAGTTATAGAAATCGGCTTTGGCGACGGGCGTGAAAAACTGTTTTGAGGCCAGATATCTTTTCGTCCATCACCTTCTCTCTTAAATCCCTAAAGCTGAAAGACGAAGCAGCAAGAGCTCCTGATCCGAATCACCATACTCTGTCCCGTCTACCGGTCTACGTCTTTACCTTCATCACTCGTTTCTTCAGCGTCCTCTGCTACGCATAGAGTCAGTAAATCTTAAATGGGAAAGAACTTAAATATAAAGGAAAGAAAATAGAGATGGAGATTGGAGAAAGAAAGAGGAGAGACGGGAAGAGACAAAGGAGAGGGGGAAAACAAAGGAAGAGAGAGGGAGAGAGGAGTTAACCCTGTGTCTCTGTTAAATTATGGCCATTTAATTTTTACGCGTAGCGAGTACTAATGGTGACACCAAACCAGCAGCACCAACCGGAGTGGCGACAGCAGCAAAACCGCGCCTTGGCCAATCATATGAAACTTTGCTTTAATAGGATCCACAATCAGATAACAATTGCTTCCCATGCGCCACAAGACACAAAACAATAAACTTATTAATCTCTTAGAATGAAAAAATATAGCCAGAAAATATTTACAAAGACTGGTAACGATAAAATAACCAAAAAAGAAGAATGAAGGTTCAAGTTCTATAACGTCTTTCATTAGTTTTGTTGCAAAATATATAAATAAAACACTAAAGCCAACCAAAGACAAAAATAGATTAAATGCTTTTGGTATAGCTTGGTGGAAACATCAAATATTGGCTTTTAAATGATGTCCTAATTTCTGGTATTACATGCCTCATAGATGGCAGTTAGCAATACAACAATAGTTTTAGAGTTAATGAATCTACTACAACTGGCATGATAATACTGAAGGAATCTAATACATATAAATATCCCAAAAGCAAAATAGATGGTATTGATGTGACCATAAAGACACTAATATTTTTTGGCAAGAGCCTCACGAAGCAAAAATAATTGTAGAAGTTGAATTGCGTTATAACTAATGATAAAGATGAGGAGAATGTTAATGATGCTGGTGGAATTAAGGAATATATATATAAATTGTGTTTGTCCGTATATTTTGCCTCTCTCTTATATGATGCTCTAAATGTTCAGATACTTTTAAAATGTCACGTCACAGAGACAATTTATTAGATAACTATTGAATTTATTATTTTATTAAACTTATTGTATTAGTTTTGTAAGATATATATATATATATATATATAAGATAAGATTAGTTTTGTAATATAGACAAGATATATATATCATATTGTTAGGATTTTTTCTGAACTTAATATCTATAAAAAAAAGTTATTATAATTAAATAAAATATTATATATATATATATATATATATCTATATCTATTTACATTTTAAAGATACGATACGATATATTAGTTTGGTAAAATATATATATATATATATATAAGATAAGATTAGTTTTATAAAATAGATAAGATATATATATATATATATATATATATCATATTGTATATAATGTTATTATAATTAAATAAAATACCATATATGTCAATATCTATTTATATTTTAAAGATACGATACGATTGTATAATTAATTATTATAAATTTTAAATTAACTATTTATGATTTGAACAACTCTTACTGCTGTGCATTGTACGGATTGACAACTAGTTGCTTATGATAGTAATGGAAATGATAACTGAAAGGTGAGGTATAGGTTGAGGGGCAAAAAAAAAAATAGAGACACTAAAGAGGTAAATAAAGAAGATACAAAACCCATTAATCTTAACAACAAAGTGATGGTTATCCAGAATTCGAGCTGGTCCGTCGTTTTGTACAGTTTCTTCAACTCGGTGAGTAGATGATCTGTATACAAAGATTTTTGACGTCATCGTTTGTGGGTGGGATATGGAAGATTGATTTGGGGCAATTTTGGAAAATTCTAAATTAGGAAAAATGAAGTGAATGCAGATAATAGGCAATAAGACTCACCATCATTGGGGTATTAAATAGCATTGATTGACATCCATTGGTAAACAGAACTTGTGAAATCATTTGATAAAATTGAAAGAGACTCTCCAGAAAAATGATTCCCAGCAGTATCTTCCATGAGAAGACCACCATAACATCCTTAGAGGCTTAGAGTTCTAAAATTGAAAGAGACCCACAAAGAAATGATTCCCAATAAGTTGTTTGTTGTGTTGAAGGAGATGGAGACAAAATCAACTACTAAAACCAACTAGACAAAAAAATTTATTCAAAGAAGTAGTGAAAATTTATATCTTTTATTCTTCTTTTGGAATGAAAAATCAAGCCAATTAAAAGAAGAAAAAAAAAATCATGCAAGGTGGGAAAGTCGATACTCAATTGTAACCAATTTTTTGGGGTATCGGTGGATGATTCTAACCATTTTTTTTTCCTGTTGCAGTGGATGATTGTATTAAATACTTAGTGTTTTAGTTTATTCTTTTCTTTTTTCAATTATGTTTTCGTTGGCTTACCTCAAGGACAAGCAATGGTTTATTACCTTTTTAGCAATTATATGCAATATTTTTTATTAGTTTGGATGAACTTTTCACTACTTTTTGTTTATCATTTCTTTTTGAGTATTTATATATGCAAAAGTGATTGGTACGTGAAATCACGTATCAAACGATTCAAACCACTAGTGTGTATATATAAATATATATATATATGTATGGGGGGTGGGGGGCCCGTGAGAGAGAAACAAATTCATTTCAATGATTTTTGCAGCACACACAATCAAGATGACAGAACAGCCTCATTGAATGAATGGTACTAGGTAAGCTCAGTAAAACCAACTTTGTGCTGAGGGATAAAATGGATCGGCTCGGGTGAAGGTCAGAATTTTATCTGTCTATATTTAAAATATTTACCTTCATTCTCGCTTTCGTCTCGGCACGAGAATTAATTTAAATTTCTATTTTAATCTCCATTCTCACTCCAGTCCCTCTTTCTGCCCCCAGCCCCAATTCAGGCCTAAGTCCAAGCTTTTTTTATTTTTTTATTTTATACAAAGAAAACAAATAACATACAATAAGAACAAAAAATAGAAAAAAAAAAAACTAAAGTACCAAAAATATTAATTATTTTATGGTTTTCACTTGACAATAAGATAGAATTAAACTCTAAACATTTTGAATTGCATGTCTATCAAAATAGTGACATTGTACTGTTAAAAGAAACTAAAGCTTAAAATAACAAATTAAAAGCTTATCCAATAAACAGCATTACAAAATTATTGAACATAAGTTGGATACACCAATCAACAAAAAGCCTAGTGATGGTATCACTAGCATACCAAACACTAGAATACGCTTCAAATGACCTGTATATATTTCTGTAAGCACCCCATTTTTGACCGCTCGGCAGTCTACACTCCGTCCAGACTTGTACTCAAGTCAATATGGACGTATTCCAATCGAAACCAACTCTCTAAGTCCAAATTCCGTCTGTCCGTCACTTCGCTGGCCCACCAAGCCCAAATAGAGGCAAAATGACCAAAATACCCTTAGGGGCATTGTCCTTTCCAATTTCAATCCCTCTCTCAAGATAGTTGATTCCTCGAGACGGTAAATCTACTCCAATCAGGTACGTCTTTCTAAAGACGATAAATCCCCTTTCTAATTCCAAATCAGGCACGTCTTTCCGAAGACGATAAGACCCCTTTCCAATTCCAAATCCCTCTCTCGAGACAATTTATTCCTCGAGACGGTAAATCTACTCTAATCAGGCACGTCTTTCTGAAGACGATAAGACCCCTTTCCAATTCCAATCCTTCTCTCAAGACAGTTGATTCCTCGAGACGGTTCGGCGCGTTTTTCGAAGAAAATCCCTTTGAAACGATAAGTCCCTTTAAACCTGTCGACCAGGACGAGACCCCAAGTCCTCTAGATGGTAGAACGGTTCACTTTTGGCGCCTGCTAGCTCGCCAATGCAGAAATGTCCGTTTAGGCACGCCTTTCGAGAAAGTTGCTTCTCAGGCGCTAAGTCCCCTTTAGCTGCTTCCCGAGATCAAGCAGTCTCAGGAATGATTGCGAACCGTCAGAGTAGCGAAAATACTCGCAAACATCGCAACCGTCAAAGTAACGAAAATACTCGTAAACAGGTCGATATAGGGAATTGCCAACAAACCCCTGTATCACATGACTGCCGTCAGAGTGGCGAAAATACTCAAAACCCAGGTTAACACCAGTGTCTGCTAGCCCACTTTGGTAAAAAATGACCAAACTGCCCCTTGGGCCTTTTTCAGCACGTTTCTCGAGAACACATTTGAGTCTTCAGAACGACAAGTCCAACCTTCCAAGATTGTCTTAAAGGCGATTTGGCATGATTAGGTGCCTTCTAGTTAGTTTCGGGCCAATTCCGAGACTTTTCGATCAAGATGACCATTTCGCCCCTAAGTGCCCGAACGCCCCAGGAACCACACCGGCTCTGGCTATCAAACCGGTAACTTCCTAAGATTGCTTCTTGTAGTATTATCAACCTTCCTCTACCTTTCCGGATCATTCTGAGTCAGTTCCGGTAAACCCGATACAAAATGACCGTTTTACCCCTGGTGGGCCGGTCACCTTTTCAACCACACTGGCTCTGGGTATTAAACCAGTAACTTCTAGAGAATGCTTTTTATAGTATTCTCAACTTTTCTTTATCCTTTCGGATCATTTCGAGTCAGTTCCGGCAAACCCGTTGCGAAATGACCGTTTTGCCCCTGGTGGGCCAATCTCCTTTTCCGACCACACTGTCTATGGGTATCAAACCGGTAACCTTTGGGAACATTCTGAATAATTTTTTCAAATCTCGAGTCTTCTTCCGGGACAGTCCAAGTTCGTCTCGGCAGCTTCCCAATCCGATTGACCATTTCGCCCCTCAAGGCTCAATCAATCCTTCCGACACATCCTATCCTCATTTTCCAAGTCAAATACCTCTGGGACACTATTCTAAGTGTTCCTTCTCTTTTCCAGCCTTCCGGGCCATTCCTGGTCCCTTAAATCATTCCCAAACTTTCCGGAGTCACTCCTAGTGAAGCCAGACTAAAAATTGTATGGTAGTCACTAGTACAGGCGCCCAAATTGGGTCAAAGATATGTTGCTTGCCAACTTACAACCTTTCCTAACTTGCTGGCGCCACTAGGAGTGGCACCAAGAGGAATTTTGCCTTAGCGCCACTACAACAGGCGCCAAGTCTATCCTACCTCTATAAATATAGAGCCTCTTCCAGCGTGAAAGAGGTCTGCAAACTCAATCTAAAAATATCAATATTCGATATACAGAGCTCGCACACTCCCAAAACCCTAGCTTCCCTGGGTTTTCCAAACCCTAGCCACCATACACAAACCCTAGCCTTATATACACTCATACACACCCCTACACACTTATACACTAGCCTCCAACCCTCCATTCAAGACTTGAATTGCTGCAACTGCGAAGATTTGAAGACCGAAGACGAGCCCTCGAAGATCAAGACTGAAGTGAAGCGAAGACCGAAGAAAAGCAAGGCGCGCAAAATAAACAAGACACAAGGTAGGCTTTCGTTTTACCTTTCCGCACTTCCCCCCTCTCTCTTCTCTCTCCTAACCCACTTGGGTTTTCTCTATTTTAGTCCCTTATCTCTTCCCCCCCCCCCCCCCCCCCTTTCTTTGTATGCTTGAAACAAGGGGACTCCCGATCCATGTGTAGGATTAGACTATTGAAGGGTCACCGTGTCGGGGCTTTCCTTTAGGCTAACCGGAGACCACGTGGGTTCGGCCCCCTTGATTATGTGGTGAAGCCTTAACCTTGTATGTTTACGACCCCAAATTTGCATTGTACATATCATGATCTTGCATCTCTCCAAAATCGTTTTCAAACTCGTTTTCAAAACTTGCATTAAAATTTATTTTCAAAATTGCATCAAAATCTTTTTTTTCAAAACTTGTTTTCAAAATCACAATCTTAAGGTGATTCTAGCATTTCTATGGCTAGGGTTGCTTTAGGAAAGTGCTATATTTAAAGTGACCAACATAGTCCATATTTTTAACTCGTTGTTGTTTTCAAAACCACTTTTTTCAAGTGGTTCTAACCCTCTTATGGTTAGAATTGTTTTAGGAAAATGAGATGTTTTATGTACATTCCAAAATCCCTTTTTGAAAATCTCCTCCTAAAACTTTCTTTTCCAACATGCTTTCCAAAGACTCTTCTTTCCAAAATTGTTTTTCAAAAACTCTCTCCAACATTTTATTTTCCAAAACTTCACTTTCAAACTCCTTTCCAATACACTTTCCTCAAAATTCACTTTCCTAAAAACTCTTTCCAAAAAGCTTCTTCCAAAATCTTGCTTCCAAAACTTTCTTAAAGTTTTTACTTTCCAAAAGCTCCTTTTTAAAATCTCTTTCCAAAAACTCTATCTTCAAATTCACTTTCCCAAAAACTTCTCTCTAGGTTTGCCTTCTAAAAATCTTCGTTTCCAAAAATTCACTTTCCAAAAATCTCTTTTCTTAAAGTCCAAGTCAAGCCCTAGAACCCCAATTAGGAAACCCTAATTTTCTTCCCAAAAACATGGTTTTCAAACTTGCCTTAAAACCTAGGTTTCCAAAATCTCTTATTTTCTACATCAAAACTATACATATTTCCAAAACCTATTTTCTACGTCAAAACTATAGTCTCCCCAAATCTAGGGTTTCTAAAACTTCCCTTCCAAATCCTTGTCAAATCAAACCGTCCCTTTAGGAAACCAAATCCAATCTCCTCTTTAGGAAACTAAATTCAATCTTCCATTTTTGGAAACAAAATCAAATCTTCCCTTTTAAGAACAAAATCCAATCCCTTGTTTTAGGAAATAGGATTCCAATTCCTTCCTAATCCAACTTTTTCCTAACTCAACTCCTTCCTAAACTCCTACTTTCCTAAATTTTAAGTTCCCAAAAACTTGAACATAAAAATCTTTCCTAAATTTTAAAATTCAACTTTCATATTCTACCTCTTTTCAAATCTTAACTTTCCAAATCTAAGTTTTCAAATCTTTCCTAAATTCAAACCTTTCCTAATCTCAAGATCTTCTAAAACTTTAAAACTTTCTAAATTTGAAACTTTCTAAATTCAAAACTTTCTTAAGTTAAATCCTTCTAAACTTCCAAACTTTCTAAAACTCTAAACTTTTCTAAAACTTTAAATCTTTCCAAAACTCTAAACTTTCTTAAATTTAAATCTTTCTAAAATTCTAAACTTCCTGAATTTCAAGCCTTTTCAAATCCAAAGCTTTCTAAATTCTAAACATTCTTAAAACTTCAAAATCTTTCCAAATCTAAAACTTTCTAAACTCAAAACTTTCTTATTTTCAAAACTTTCCTATTTTCAAAATCTTTCCTCTTTCAAAACCTTTCTTAAAATGAAACTTTCTTATTTTCAAAACCTTTCTTAAAATAAAACTTTCTTAATTCAAAACTTTCCTAAGTTAAAACTTTCCTAATTCCAAAACTTGCCTATTTCGAAAACTTTCTTAATTCGAAAACTTTCCTAAAATGAAAACGTTCCTAAAGCGGAACTTTCCAAATCGAAACCTTCCTAAATTGAAACTTTCCTAATTCAAACCTTTTCTAATTTCAATTTTTCTCCAATCTTCCAAGTCCAACATTCGAGTCCAATCTTTCTTAAATTCAAGTCTTTTCTAAATCATATCTTCCTAAGTCTAGGTTTCCTTAACCTCAATTTTTCCAAGTCAATTTCCTAATCCTTCAATTCTAATTTTCAATCTTCTATTCTAAATTCAAATCAAATCCAAATTCCAATTCAATCTCTTTTTCGAATCCAACCTTTTATTTTCTATCGAACTCTTGTCCGAACTACGACTGACCTGATTCCTCCAAAAGGATACGTAGGCAACCCTCATGGGTGCGGTCTCCATATTTTTCAAATTTTCAATTCCACAACTTCTTTCAAATTTCAAATTCCTCCACATTTTTTAAATCTCAAATTCTAGAACATTTTTCAAATTTCCAATTCCATAACCTCTTTCAAATCTCCAATTCTACAATCTTCTTCAATCTCCAATTCCATATTGATTTCAAGTTTTCAATTCCAAAAATCTATTTTCAAATCTCTATTTTCAATTTCTAAAACTTTCCAATTCCAAGTCTATCTTTTCAAATCTCTTTCAAATCAAATCAAATTCTTTTCAAATCTATTTCTAAATTAACTCTCTTCTATTGCACTTGCATATCATGCATCATGTTAGTTTCTTTTCAAACATTCTTTTTCAAAGTGGATAAGATTGAATAATAGTTAGTTAAAGACTCTCGTAGGTGAATCTAGGGTAGATTGACATGTAGGTACCGAAAGGGCGGGGTAGGGTGATGGCTTAGTGCGTCTTCCCTACACGTAACCAACCTCCAAACCTAGATCACTGATTTCAAAGACCAAAACGGAGTTATTTTTCAAAAAGGGCTTATGTGTTTTCCAAAGGTTGCCAAACAACCTGTTTTTTTCAAAAACCCTCTTTTGAGAAGATATTTTCAAAATTATTTTTCAAAAACCCTAAATGTAGTTTTCGGATTATTTTTAGTTTTTAGGTGACCTAACTCACCTTAATCAAGTTAGGTGGCGACTCCAAACTTTTTTCAAAAACCCTTTATTCAAATCAATTTTTAATTCAAATCTAGTCGCACTCATTCTTTTAGGAGGGTGAGTTTTAACGAGAAAGTACAGCATTTTTCCCGTTTGTGTGAGTATTCCTCGAGTGCAAAAAATCTGGGCACGATAATTTCAAAATAAAATAAGAATCTAAAAGCGAAGGAAGTAGGGCGAGAGAAAAACTTAATCCATCCCCTCATGAATTTTCATTTCGACCAGTATCCTCATTTTGTATCCTCCATTTTCGCTCCAAACCAGATAAATTGGGTCGGACCTCCACTTTTTTTCGATCCATTGTCATCCCTATTCGTGCTTGTGATTGTTATAAAACTCGAGTGTTTGAAAACAAATTAGAAATGTCACCTCTAAGATAGAGGGAAAAAAAAAAGTTACATAGATAAAATAAAGGATAAATTACACTGACTTCCCTTAAGGTATTTGATAATAGCAGAAATTACCCCCTAAATTTTTGAAGTAACACTGACCTCTCCTGTTAGATTTGTCTCCTAAACTGCATTGATCGGAAGTGTTATTTTACTTGTTTGCCCTTCAATTGACTACAGATATTTTAGTTGCAAAAATAAAAAATTAAAAAGACCAACATGCCTTTCTCAAGTTTCAAGGGCTCTCTCTTCTCCCTCTGTAACATGACAATCGTCACTGGACCACCGTTTCACCGGCCACCCCCTCCCTCTCTCTTTCGCCACCATTGCTTTCACAAACCCTAGTCCTACCACCACAACCCAATAGAGTCATCCAGCATCTTCATCAAACATATGCATCAATCGGCCACCACCCTCTTCTCCCTCCCTACATTGTCCTTTATTGTTGAAAACACAGATCCATACATGAATTAAAATACACACAAAACTCTCTACGTCACAGACCCACACTCTCATATACACCACTGAATCTCGTACTCTCTCTCAAAACACAGACCCATACACAATTTTTGATCCCAAATGGGCATCGAAAGTGAAGACGAAAAAGGGGTGTTAAGTGATACAAGGAACTCAATTTCTTACTTGAACTCTTTGTCGGGTTGTTCAAATGAGCCAAGAATGGTGAGATGGTTGAGGTCACCTTGGATGGCAAAGATGAAGGCTCAAGATATGAATATATGCATATATATGTATATCAAAGGTATTTA
This sequence comes from Euryodendron excelsum, assembly GCA_033060915.1. NCBI lineage: Eukaryota > Viridiplantae > Streptophyta > Magnoliopsida > Ericales > Pentaphylacaceae > Euryodendron > Euryodendron excelsum. The sequence continues at coordinate 42,711,878 of CM065388.1, read as the reverse complement.
ATATATAATACAATGGACAATGACTAGTTTTATGGGTACTCTCCTTTGGCTTTGTAATGTTTCTTGGGTGAAATTGTTAGAGATGTATACTAAAACTTATACTTTGTGTAATGAATTTAGTGTTTATTAATAAATTAGTTATTCCATTTTAATGAGAATCTGTGTGAGTAATGTTTGCATTGTGTTATTTATTTAATGATTATGTATGTGTGTGTCTTATTCTATATAGTAGATGATTTGGTGTATAGAGTACGGCTTACACACAAAAGATCAGGTCATCAGTTCTTATGGAATATAAGCTTATCGTTCACAGTCCTAGATGAAACTGGACACACCATCAGTAGGAATGTAGCACAACGTTTTAATAGGTCTGTCTTAACTATGGGGAATGGTATAGTTCTAACTCCTTGCACTAGTACATTTTGTGTGTATTGAACAGGACTGTATTGAAGTAATTGTTTTTATACTGACTATATAAGACAAGTAATACCTCATGATTATTATGAGTGCTTATACTCTTAATCTAATATAATAAATAGACACGTGCATGTAGTATTTATTATTTTAATTAAAAGAATAATAAACTTCTTTGTGGGCTGATAAACTCAGTGAGTTGGACAACAACATTACATGTATGGTGAATATTAATTATTGATGGAATCCACATCCCAGTAAAGGGATTGATGATACCCCCTTGAGGAAGCTTATAAATTTTGATTATGTTAAACCCTGCATGTGGATTATGAATCCGACATATCAAATAAGTCAAGTGGAATGTCTCAAGGAATTAAATAAGTATATTAAATTTAATTGTCAGTAATTTAATTTAATAGATGAGTATCTATAATCTTAACGTTGAGAGATAAATAAACATTTAATAATATGCAACTCGAAATATAATTCCTAGTATGACAGGGAGTGCAACTAAAATTCATTAGTGATATAAATTATAATTTACATAAATAGGGATTAATCCAAGTTGGATTAGGAATTCTTATTTGCATAGGAAGCCCTAGTTATACTAATCGTATGGTCCCTGATATAGCCTCTATATATACACATTCTAAGAGCAGCTAGGGTTACACCTGCTCATAATTGAGAGATACACATTTTTGTGAGGAAGAGAAATCCCAATAGCTGTGAGCCAACTCTCTCTGGAGTAAGGTGTATATGAGGAATACATCAGAAGTTTGAAGGTTGAGTTCGAGCAATTGATTTGTGCTTGTCAATATTGCTTGCTGTTTGAGATCAAAGCAAAAAGAGTTTGAAGTTCATACTTGCTGCTATTCGAGATCAAACCAGAGAGATCTCAAAGATATGATTCTAATCACATAAATTAGTCTATGCTAATCAGATCAGTTTTTTTGTATTATGCGTATGCACTATAGCCGGATTGTAAAAAATTATGCAGACCCTAGTAAAAATATGGTTGCATTTGGTTATAATTTCTTACAAGAAGGAACAAATCTCATAAAAGTGGGATATTTGCCGCCGATGGCAGTAGAGAGAGAGTTCGATGATGGTAGGCAGTTCTAGTGCAGAGAGGGATTAAAGAGAGAGGGTTAGATAAAGATGATGTAGTTGGGTTAGGATTAGGTGTTGTGTTGGTGATGATGGATAGTATGAGGTGGCAATATATGATTTGAAGTTGTAAGAATTATATATATTTTACATTTTATATCATTTTTTGTTATAAGGGTAAAATTGGTATTTCAAAATATTATTAAGATGACATCAGCTGACCTCATGCATTTCTGTCACTATTACTAACGGTGAGTTGATGGAAGGGGGAATCTGTAACCAACAATTACACCAGAAGGGATGTCAATGTTATTTTGTAAACCACAGGGGTATTATCTGTTATTGTTAAATACCTCAAGGGATGTCAGTATAATTTACCCTAAAATAAACCTACTATGCCAAACTAGTTGTATTTGCTCCGATGCACCACCATATTTTGCGCCAAAAATACATGGACATAAGACAATTGCACCAGAAATAATGCAAGAAGTAACCCCAATCTGACAAGAAAATATTCGGTACCACGGTGGTACCACGACATCATTTTGACGTGGTACAATAGACCAATAATAGGCTAATTTCCCAAACACGCATTTTTTAAACTTTATTCCCAACTAGAGTTTTGTTTGAACTTAATTCAGTAACCCATGTTCAAAGCTTTTTCAAAAAAAAATGTTTTTATAGAAAACGCTATTACAAAAAGTATTTTTTTTGTATTTTATACACTGTATATCTAAAAAGCATAAAAAGCTAATACAAAAAGCATTTTTTAAAAAAAATTTTTTGAAATCGCACTTTTAAAAAAAATAGCTTTTTGAAATAGCTTTTTAAAAGCTATTTCAAAAAGCTTTATTCTTTAAAAATGCTTTTTCTATTAGCTTTTATATCAAAAACACAAATAAGCATGTCAGGAAAATTAAAAACCATCTCCGACAATTCAACATTGTATGACTTTTGAACCAGGAGTTCGATTGACATGTCGTCAACTCCTACATGTCATTCAGGACCCACCGGAGCCTCCCGTCGAGTTTTACACTCCCCGGACCTTTTCTCTCCAGTTTGGTACCTTGAAGGCCAACTTGACCAAACTCTAAAACCCTAAGTCCCAAAATCCCGAAGGATTGAATAACATTTGAACCGAGAGTCCGATTGATGTGTCATAAACTCTCACACTTCACTTGGGACACGCCAGAGCCTTCCTTAGAGTTTCGCACTCCCTGGACCTTTCCTCCCCAATTTAGTAGCCCGAAGGTCAATTTGGCCTAACTCCAAAACCCTAAGTCTTGAAATCCCGAAGGATTGCATAACTTTTGAACCAAGAGTCTGATTGACATGCTGTGAACTCCCACACGTCACTCGGGATGCATCGGAGCCTCCCATCGAGTTTTTCACTCCCCAGACCTTTCATTCCCAATTCGGTACCATGAAGGCTGACTTGGCTTAACTTCGAATTGGGAAAGAAATGTCCGGGGAGTATGAAACACAACTAAGCACATTAGCAAAATTAAAAACCATCTCCGACAATTCAACATTGCATGACATTTGAACCGGGAGTTCGATTGATGTGCCGTCAACTTCCACAATCATTCGGGACCCGCTGGAGCCTCCTGTCGAGTTTCACACTCCCCGGACCTTTCCTCCCCAATTCGGTACCCCGAAGGCCAACTTGGTCTTACTCTAAAACCCTAAGTCCCGAAATCCCGAAGGATTGCATAACATTTGAACTGAGAGTCTAATTGATGTGCCGTCAACTCCCACACGTCACTTGGAACCCGCCGGAGCCTTCTTTCGAGTTTCACACTCCCCGGACCTTTTCTCCCCAATTCGGTACCCTAAAGGCCGACTTGGACTAACTCTAAAACCCTAAGTCCCAAAATCCCGAAGGATTGCATAACTTTTGAACTGGGAGTCTGATTAACATGCTGTCAACTCCCACACGTCACTCGGGACCCGTCAGAGCCTCCCGTTGAATTTTTCACTCCCCGAACCTTTCATCCCCAATTCAATACCCTGAAGGCCAACTTGGCCTAACTCTGAATTGGAAAAGAAAGGTCCAGGGAGTACGAAACTCAATGAAAGGCTCTGATGGGTCCCAAGTGTTGTGTGGGAGTTGACGGTACGTCAATCGGACTCTAGGTTCAAATGTTACATAATCCTTCAGGATTTCAGGACTTAAAGTTTTGGAGTTAGGCCAAGTCGGCCTTCGGGGTACCGAATTGGGTAGAAAAGGTCCAGGGAGTGCAAAACTAGACGAGAGGCTTCGGTGGGTCTTGAGTGACATGTGGGAGTTGACCGCACGTCAATCGAACTCCCAGTTCAAATGTTATACAATCCTTCAGGATTTTAGGACTTAGGGTTTTAAAGTTAGGCCAAGTTGGCCTTCGGGGTATCGAATTGGGGAGGAAAGGTCCGAGGAGTGCGAAACTCGACGGAAGGCTCTTGCGGGTCCTGAGTAATGTGTGGGAGTTGACAGCATGTCAATCGAACTCCCAGTTCAAATGTTATGCAATCCTTCGGGATTTCAGGACTTAGGGTTTCGAAGTTAGGCCAAATCGGCTTTCGGGGTATCGAATTGGGGAAGAAAAGTCCGGGGAGTGTGAAACCCGACGAGAGGGTCCAGCAGGTCCTGAATGACATGTGGAAGTTGACAACACATCAATCGGACTCCCGGTTCAAATGTTATGCAATCCTTCGGGATTTCGGGACTTAAAGTTTCAAAGTTAGGCCAAGTCGGCCTTTGGGGTACTGAATTGGGGATGAAAGGTCCAAGGAGTATGAAACTCAAAAGAAGGCTTCGACGGGTCCTAACTGAGGTGTGGGAGTTGATGGCACGTCAATCAGACTCCCAGTTCAAAAGTTATGCAATCTTCGGGATTTCGGGACTTAAGGTTTCGGAGTAGGCCAAGTCGCATTCAGGGTACCGAATTGGGGAGGAAAGGTCCGGGGAGTGCGAAATTCGAAGGAAGGCTTCAGCGGGTCCCAAGTGATGTGTGAGAGTTGACGGCACATCAATCGGACTCTCAGTTCAAATGTTATGTAATCCTTAAAGATTTCAGGACTTAGGGCTTCGGAGTTAGGCCAAGTTGGTCTTCAAGGTACTGAATTGGGGAGGAAAGTTCTGGGGAGTGTGAAACTCGATAGGAGGCTCTGGCGGGTCTCGAATGATGTGTGAGAATTAACGGCATGTCAATCGAACTTCCATTTCAAAAGTTATGTAATGTTGAATTGTCGAAGATAGTTTTTAATTTTGCTAATGTGCTTGTTTATGTTTTTGATATAAAAGCTAATAGAAAAAGCTTTCTTTTAGAAAACACTATTTCAAAAAGCTTTTTTTTTTTTTTTTTGTATTAGCATTTTATGTTTTTTTTCAATAAAAACGCTTTTTAAAAAAGTTATGAACTTGGGTTGCTGAATTAAGTTCAAACAGCACCTAGGTTAAGATAAAGTTCCAAAAACCTTTGTGTTAGGGAAATTAGCCCTAATAATACATGACTATATAATCATGTAAATCCTAATCATCAGGAATGTTGTGTTTAAAATTTAAATTTTTTCGCTTAAAACAAGATTATTAAAATTTCAAACACTTATGTGACCATGTATAGTTGGTATGTTGTACTATGTCAACATGAAGATATGGTACTACCGTGATACCAAATATTTTCTTCAATCCAACAAAAGTGTGCTGCTATATCAAAAGGACAGTCGGACAGAACCAACAAAATTTTTTGGGGGGCGGAACTAAAAGTATGAAGATAATTGTTAATAAATAAAAATTAATAAAACTTATTTTTTCCTAACAATGCTTCAAAAAAATTTTCATTTCTAATAATATGGAATAGAAGTGTTTGTGCATGAAAAACATTGCACTTGGTGTTTCGTCACTGTAAAGATAGCAAAAACATTAATATGGTTTGTCTTCATCAAGTTTATAATGTTTATTCTCAATTTTTACCCAAAAAATATTTATTAAAAAAAAAAGAATTGTCGTTATTGTCAGTGGTGGTGGTAGTAGCAACAGTGCAAGTGCTTTTTTTATTCGAAAATTTAGAGCTTCGTTAGAGCAAGAATAAAACAAGCATACTTATCCCACCCAAGTCTATCTCAGTTTCTGTAAGTAATAATTATAAATTCAACTTCAAATTTAACAGCACCTTAGTTTTAAATAAAAATTTATTCACTTTGACTTGCAATATATTATATTTTCTGGTGCTTACGTTCTGATAAGATTATATGTACAAAAATATACATCATTTTGATAATGGAGTAGCATGAAAACATCCAATGATAGATCACAAATTAACGGTTTAGCAAGGCAAGTTAATATGGTATTGATATATATATATATACATTCACCACATTTTTTTTTTTTAAGCAAATCTCTAGATACGGTTAAAAATAGAGTTCTTGAAATAAATAACTTGATTATTATTGACCAGGTAATATTTTGAGAGATAATTAAATGGGTGATTTAATATAATATAAGTATATACACTTATCAGTCAACAAAATTTCAAAAAATTTAGAGGGGGCCAACGCTACCCAGTAACCCCGTTCCCTCTATCCCTGAGGATGGTGTTTGGATGTTTGTAAGGACATTTCTACAAATTCAAGCAACAATGTTCATCTAAAGTGTAACACTCTAGACCTTTACATCTTATCTAGATATCTAATTATGTGTAATGTGTAATCTAAATTACTTAATTGAGTTGGTTTTACATAATTCTATTAGGGATTTTTATAATTGGCTAAATTGGATTATTCATGACAGTTTTAATTCATTCGCGTAATTGAGGAATTTAATCAATTTTATTTAATATTAATTACATTACTTACTAACTAATTACACTTAACTCTAATTAATTAATGGAGAGATGACTCACACTTCTGTGCATGTGAGGGCGCCACCTTCTCACCCATGAGGGACGCGGCCCTCATTTGTTTGCGGGAGATGTGGTCCCACTACACCTTTGGTCTAGCAATTGCAAGACTTGCATATGTAATGCATTCTCTATAGTATGTCATTGTAGAGAGAGAGAGAGAGAGAACTAGTAAAAAAAAAAAAATTTGTGTGTTTTACCAAGGAGAAAGAGGGAGACAATAATAAGAAAAACGAAGGAAAAATTCAAGGGAAACTCTCACAAAGCTTGGACCAAGGCACATATCAAAAAAAAAAAAGAACAAGAAGAACATAAAGCTTGACCAAGGTAGGAATCACAACTCCGTGTCTACCTTCTTGTAATTAATTGGTTCACACGCTCCTTAAGATCATTCTTTGATGTAGAAGTAGAACTATGAACTTGACCCTAAGGAGTCAAGACCTTAACATATAAAAACTTAGAAACGCACGTCAAACTTGACGAAATCTTGTGTGCTTGCTTTGTTTTGGTGTTTTAAAACTTTTCTTGAGACTCTAAAACCATTATTGGGAGGTTAGTAGGCTTAGAGTTTTATTATTTAACAGCACACCCAGGACTTCAGAGATGCTTGCCATTAAGAGTGCTATAAGCTCGCTATAACGAGCTACTCTAGAGGCGCGATATGAGTATGTAATTAGCTCACTCTAACGATCCCAACTTTAGAAAAGCTCACTCTTAAGCGAGCTATAATGAATTACCATGCACTTGTGATTTTTAAGCACTTTTGTGTGATGTTTATGTGTATAACATCCATGCAGACGCTATTTGTGTAGGATTAAAATTATATGAAGGATTTCAAGCTTTTGAAGGGCTCAATGTGATTATGTCAGTAATGGGGTACCTGAAGTAACCTTTTGTCCATGCTTTCAACACAAATACTTTCTTCATGTTTTATTCAAAAGAAATACTTTCAAAGAAAATACATTTTAGGTAAATTTACTATGATTTGATTTTATTTAAAATCATGTATCTAGTATTTTATGCAAACGCATGGATTTAATAATGTTAATGTTCATCCAATTATACATTTAAGCATAGCATGTACCATACTTGGAGTCCTTCACTGAAGGACTTGAAATATCCTACAGCTTGATATGACATAATTGGGGAGACGCCCCCACAACTTTATAGTCGTATTGGCTATTAGTGGATGTGTCTTGTAGCTACTAATTTCTCGTCTAACCGATGGCATGATTATATTAGAACTTTTGTATGTAATATGATGAAATCTAAAGATCATATTAGAACTTTTGAATGTAATATGATGAAATCTTATTTAGATGCTTTTGTCATTAAGAAACTACACGAGCATCTTATAAATGGAATGTCTACATGAGATTGGTTGATAACTATGGTTTATCTTCAAGAGCATCATTTGATTCCATCTCATATGTTATAAATATTTATGTTTACTTAAACCAAGTCCATGATATAGTTTTTCATCCTTCAATTGCTTCATTATTCATTGGAATTGTTGCTCATGTCGTTGTTTAACATTGCAAGGAATCAAGAGTAAGGGTTTTCAATACTTTTGGGACGTGTTGATGAAGTTGCATAAGTTGTGAATGCCACGGAAGGTCATCCTATGTTTCGTTGGAAATACATGCTTCATTTTGAGTTGATGGACTATGTTGAACTTGTATAATATTTTGAGATACTATGTTATTTACGTATTTATGTATGATCTTAGAATAGGCCTAATGATTGCAATAATTTTTTACGTAATGCTATGTTTGGAATCCGGATTCATCAAGGAAAAAGAAGAGGAAAAGGGAAAGGGAAAGTTGAAGGAAAAGAGTGTCAGAAAATTGTGAAGTTTTCACAATGTTTGAGCCACTATAAATGTGAGACCCACACATCTTTTGATGTGGGTCCAAGGTATTTTGAATTAACCTCCATAAGGAGATTAATTACAACTCTTACTTTCCAAATTCATTAAGGAATGAATGAGTTATTGGCTCTCAAAGTGACCAACATGAACATGAGTTTACTTAGGTGAAGGGAGTTTGTCTCACGTTGGTTTTCTATAAAACCATTGAAAGGTTTTTAAAGGCTTGCCTTAGCGTAAGGTTTGGACTCTAAGGGGCACCCCAATTTTATGAATGAGGAAAGACCTACCAAACCTATGATTTCACCACACGCACACACACCAAACCAAGTCGGGTGTGGGTCAGAGATCCGATCCAAGTTTTTTTTTTAGGTCAAACTCTATTTGAATTTTAAATTCAAATTTAAAATAAACTAACTATTGGTTGGTGCCTCTTCGGTAGAAGGGGAATAGACACCAAAGGGTCTATAAATACAAAGGCATTTTCTACATTTCACTTATTCATTTTTTCCAAAGATTTTCATTGCATTGAGAGAATTCTGACACGGTTTGCATTTGCCGGGCACAGAGATTGAAGTGCTTCTTCTTTGTGTTATTGATCGTTTTATCTTGAGAGGCAAGCACTCATTTTTCCCATCAGCACCATTATGAGGGGCGAATTTGTCTTAAGGAGAAAGTGCCACACACTTGACTCCATCAAAACCTGTCTTCCTATTCTTTGCACTATTCAGTTTTGCAATACGGTTAGTTTTTGTAGTTTAATCCTCTTTATATTTCTGCTTAGATTATTCATAGTTGTTTGTAGAATTGAATAATCTGTAATCATGTATATATTTTGGATTTCATATATAAGTATTCAATTGCAGTTTTAATTTCTATTTTGTTTGATTTCATTATAGCAAACACAGAACACACAAACGGAGTAAGTAAAAATAACAATGAGAACAAAAATACTCTTTTATTTTGTACTTTTTTTCCTCACATTTTTTTTTCCTTTACTTTTTCTTTAATAAATCTGAATTCCAAACTCAACATCAAGTTATGACATAAGTTAGTAAATGCATAAGTTGGTAAATGGTAACTTAGGCAATTGCACCCAGGTGATCAACCCTATAATTTAGTCAATTTTATAATTTATAATCCGCATAAGATAAATTTGGAGTCGTGATATAGAGTCCAAAAGCATAAGCGCAAGAGAGATGATACTATCGGCAGTAACAGATGAGACCACAGCCATCTTGTGATTTTCGAGTAAACCATAGCAGCAACGAACATTATTTTCCATCTTATTTAGTCTTTCTATAATGTCAAGGTGCAGCTTCAAAAGTTCGAGATGATTTAATACAAAAATCCTTTTGAGCAATAACCAGCAGGTGCAAACACATGCAAGGGAACTGACAATAAACATGATGCTCAGTTCTTATTGTAGGAAAAACCTATTTTGAGCCAATTAAAATGTGGGACCCACACCTCCATTAAAGTGGGTCCATAGTGCGTTGAATTAACCTCCGTGAGGATATTAATCGCATATATTTACTTGCTCAAATCTGTTAACGATTGAATGAGTTATTGGCTTTTAAAGTGGCCAACATGACCATGAAAAACTATAAGTTGAAAAATTTTATCCTTGAAATCTTAAGTGGAAGATGATGTGCATATAAAGTCATGGCTTGAAAGTAAATTTGGGCACTCCAATTTTGTGAAAGGAAGAGGACTTATCCAACTCATGGGTTGACCCATTAAACACACTCGGCGCCGTCGGCCCCAAACTAAACCAAGCATGACTGTGGGTTTCGATTTGGCATTTATCTTTTTGGGCTAGAGTCGGATTTTAATTAATTAATTTTATTTTCTGACCGTTGACCGAACAAATGTGTCTATTGACCAGTACCATTTCGACGAAAAGTTATGTCTCTCCGTTTCTGGCGAAGAGATATGTCCCTTAGGCAATGGGTTGTTTGGCTGTTGGTACCTGTTCGAACCAGTGTTTTGAACGGACACCTAAGCTCTATTAATAGGGCTGAATCCTGCATTCATTTAGATTAGATTTTCGAATTCCAAAATTGCATAGCATTGCATTCTTCTTCCAATCCATGGGTTGACCCACTAAACACGCGCGCATATAGCCGCCCTGAACCAAATCGAGTGTTGTCGTGAATTTTGGTTCGACCTATCCTTTTGGGACAGAGTTAGATTTAAATTAATTATTTTATTTTATTTTTGACCATTGATTGAACAAATGTGTCCGTTGACTAGTGTCGTTCCAACGAAGTGTTATGCCTTTTTGTTTCTGGCGAAGGGATGTGTCCCTCCGATCAGGAGCTATTTAGTTGCTGGTAACTATTCGAACCAGTGTCTTGAACAAGCACCTGGACTCTATTAATAGGCTAAATCGTGCATTCATTTAGATCTGATTTTCAAATTTCGAAATTACATAGCATTGCATTCTTCTTCCTCCCCCTATTTTTCAAGAGAGTTCAGAATCATCTGATTGTTCTGCCGAGCAGATTGTATTAAAGTGTTGCTTAAAATCTGTTGAAATCGTTTCATCTTAAAAGATAGACACCCATCTTTCCATGAACACCGACTGTGGGAGACAAGTCTGTCTTCAAAAAGAAAGAGTCACACACTCAAGATCTAACTTTAAGTTCTTTAATCTTTTGTTCATCTTTAAAATTTCTGATTTAAGTGCGACAACCAGATAAGTTGTTCAAGTTCAATATTGCTATTTTCAGAATTACTTCTACTTGCCTTCTAGTTGATTTCTAGTTTGCTTCTAGTTAATTGTTAGTTTTGTACTAGTTGCATTAATTGATTAAAACATTTATTATACACACAAGAGTAGGAGTAACACTTATTTCAATGCAGGTCATGGAAATATATGCTCCATCACATTAACCAAAGGGAAATCACAGGAGTAGGAGTAAGACAATCCAGATGCATCCTGAAACATACATCAAAAGAAATGGAAAATAATTAATAGAATCCTAACATACTTCGACAGCAAATTTAAGCATAATAAGGATCACCAAGAAAAAAGGAGGTCCACCTTAGCTGTGGCAGCCTCCTGAAGCCAATCTAGACGTGCTCCATTTTACTTTACTACACAGATCTTAATAACAGAGGCAGCACCAATTCGATGAAGTGCCACAACAGCATCACCAGGCACGCACAACCCCTTCTCTGTTGCTGACTTCAAGGCAGCTTCCAAGATCACCTCAGTGGATTCTGCATCAGTCGCCTTCGCAGATCCTTCCGCAAGAAGTGGAATCAGGCCCCTGTAGATCAGGCTATGCCTTGCAGGGGTCTCATCACTACAGGTCCAATCAAAAGAATCCGTTGTCAAAACCGGGACTACAACTGACAGGATTGGGACAGCTGGCCGATACTTGGCAACTAGTTTAGCCGTCGTCCCACCACGCGTCAACACAACAATGAGTTTTGCTCTAGCCTTGTTAGCCGCTCGGACAGCTGAGGATGCAAGGCTCTCCAATGGGCTCATTGGCAGTGGAGTTGACTTTATCATCTCTTTAAAGATAGCCCCATAATCAAGTGAGGATTCTGCCTCAATGCAAATCCGAGCCATGATTTTCACAGCAACCTCTGGATAGGCTCCAGCTGCACTTTCCCCACTAAGCATGACACAATCAGTGCCGTCCAGGACAGCATTAGCTACATCAGTGGCCTCAGCACGGGTTGGCCGGGGAGACTTGATCATGGATTCAAGCATCTGAGTGGCAGTTACCACAGGCTTGCCAACAAGATTACACTTGTATATCATCATTTTCTGTGCCAGGAAGATCTTCTCAACAGGGATTTCCATCCCAAGATCACCACGGGCAACCATGAAGGAGTCAGTCTCACGTAAGATTTCATCAAAGTTGATAACTCCCTCTTGGTTCTCAACCTTCAAAATATTCAAGCAGTCAAAAATTGCAACAAGATCAACAAATATTAAACATACAAAAGGTACTGCAACTTCACCTGTGCCAAAATATTTACTGAAAATCTAACCACTGTCGATGTCTACTTTGGCTTAAATGAGTGCAACCAAAAATCTAATCAAATTAACACCACTCTAGGCAAAATACAAGTTCACATGCACGCATGCTTGTAAGTGGATCTTATAGGTTTCTTTTTTTGTTTTTGGGATGGGGGGTTTCAGTTGTTTAAAACACTCCAGTCCAATCCAATAAACCAATGAAAACTATATAAAAATAGCCTAATTGTAAATCAGATATTACATCGAGCAATGCTATCCACACATGACTCAACTTGATGAAGCATCGTCCCATCTAATCCAAGCCAAATATATGATATATCAACATTCTCCCAAGTCAAATATTTTAAACTCCGTCTAGATATCACATGTCATATTATACACAGATAAACTAAACCATAAATCATCATAAACTAAAAGGTTATATTGTGCCACAGCTAAATTAATGTATGTAGCACATTTAAATATAACATACCACATATTATATTAATTAGTAAGCATTCTAAGAAATAGGCAAACATCAAACCCAATAAAGGTTTTTATTTTCCACCCATACTCCAGTATTAGTCTCTGTTTTTCAGCAGAGGTTAGAGATATTAAGAAAAACAAATAAGTAACCGCCTGGCGAGTCGTTTTTCTTAAGTAGAATGTTCTGATGATAAGTAATTGATTAGCAAGTAAACACTTAATGGAATTCGCAAACCTTTGACATTAATTGTATATGCTTAGCATGTGGCCCAAGGACCTTTCGGACATTAACAAGATCTGAACCCTTGCGCACAAAAGAGAGAGCAATCATATCAATTTTGTTAGGAACACCCCATTTCAGGATGTCTTCCTCATCCTTCTCTGTAAGCGTAGGAAGATCCACCACAACACCAGGAAGATTCACATTCTTCCTCTCACCTAGGACAGCAGTGTTCTCACAACGGCATCTCACTGTTCCAGCAGCAGGATCACATGACAAAACAGTAAGGGTGATAGTTCCATCTGCACACAAGATGATATTCCCAGGCTTCAAGTCGACAGCCAGTTTTTTGTAGCTCATGGAGATCATCTCCTCATCCCCCTTTATGCTGTAATCAGTGGTAACAGTGATTTCCTGACCTTCCTTGAGCTGAATAGGCTTTCCATCCTTTAGGAAACCAGTTCGGATCTCAGGTCCCTGCAATGAAAGAACACATGGAACAACCATACATGTAGTGAATGACTGTAAGAGATGCAATACATCGAGTAGTTATGAGAGGTGAACAAAACATGTTTAAAGATATCAGTGCTTTAAAGCAACGAGTAATTATCACACATGACATAACCTAACATGCCCAGGTAAGCAGCCGCATGATTTGAGCAAAAGGCAGATGAAAATGAAAATAACAAACCATGCGGGCCACTTATTCAGAAGACTGACCTGAACAGATAAAAGTCCCATAATTGTTTGAATATCATTAATCAGATAAAATTGATGCAATTATGCAAGTAAACCAACAAAGCATATCATTCACAGACCTAGATAGAACTAAATGGCACAAAGGATTCATGTCACCCGCCCTTCTAATTGGGTGAGGACACCTATGGTATGGTATATGAAAAAATGATAGAATGATCCATCCATTCTCAAACTTGTTCCCTAATAATAGAGGGTGTTACGAGGGGCAGACTGGGTACAGACCTAACCTTTGGCATAATTTGCACAAAGCGGCTGCCCTCAGACCTGACCTGCATTCAGATCCATGATGTCTTATGTACCTTTCTTTGGGCGCCAAAAAAGGTGCCCGATAAACAGACAGCAACCAAATCAAAGGAGGAATTATTAGATTTTATTACAAGAAGGGCTCCAAGTTTGCATGCAAAACCCAAGATAGTTAAAGAGGAAGACCATTTGTAATTGTCATCCATACTAGCATATGTATATATTTACTTGGGAGAATATTTGAGAATCCAAGCATTCCTAGAAAGATTTTAACACAGGTCTGCAGGTTTCAGCAATCTAACTTCCTTAACAGAACAAGGATCAAAAGATGGGACCTGAAGGTACTGTATATTCTGGAAACGGTCAAGGATCTCTGGCTAGAATGTTAATACAGCCCTAGGTAGATTAAAAGACTAGAACTTAGTGGAGAAATTTATGGTGCAGAGTCAAACCACAGTCAATCGTACATGCCATCCAAATAACGAGAAAATCAAGAAGATATCAATTGCGACCTGAGTATTTTGTGCAGAAATTGGTTTGGAAGAAAATTTTAATGGAAGCGTGACGAAATTACAAGAGTTTAGAAAATATGTTAAACGGTCCACTAGTCCGGGACTCCAGCATATACAATAAAAGTATGTCCATAATGCAACGACATATAAAAGCAAACAAAACCAAAGCTAGTTGAGAAAAAAGGCAAGGGAGCAATTTGAAGGGGAAGGAAGGTCAGAAACAGATAATAAACCCAGATGCCTAGACCTGTTTGGTCCAGTGGCATCAAGGGGGACCTCAGAACCAGTTGGGAGGTCAAACTATTAAGAGCCCCCACTAGTTAAATTTGTCATGGTCTTTTGTGTGTTGACATTGTAACTATCCTTCCCAGTACCCAAAAACAATGATAAGACAAAAGACCAAACAACAAAGGAAGCTTCTCCATGTGACACCGTCCACACAAGAAAGGCAACCTTAGACAAAACCCTGGACCCCCAAATCCATTTCCAAGGGAAGGAACATCATAAAAAGATTTTGAAATTACGTTTTGTAGAAATTCGAATGATTGGGAGAGAAGATTGAGGAATTGGTGTATTTTCTTGGGTTGCTTTTGCGCTATTCCTTTATGTTGGTGAAGGACATGATAGTCTGAGGTGGAGGATGTCGAGTTCGGGAAAGGGGTCGCTTCCCCACACCAAACAAGACTCCAAAAGCGCAGCCCCACACCATTACCCCAAAACAAACCTAGTGTGATCCCCAAAATCGTTACAACCTAATCGAATACCATCCCAAAGGCCTAGCCTGAATGACATACAAACCTACATCAAAGAACAATCCCCCCACATAGAACAATATTTCGTAGTCCTTACCCTCCTCTAATATATGTCCTACTCATAAGAATTTCTCCAAAACCATTTACCCAAAAGGGCTTGATTGAAAATCCCAATCCCCAATCTCCCCTCTCTACTAGGTGTACATATTGTCTCCCAATCCACCAAGTATTTAAACTCTTCTCTTAGCCCTCCCTAGAAAAAGTCTATTTTCAATTTCTCAAGCCTCTTAGCAACCAAAGCAGGTATAGTGAACAAAGTCATCAAGTGGTCATGAAGAGGCAAACTCGACAATGTACTTGAATTGAATTTAGCTTGTCCCCTTTACACAAGTATTGTTTCTTCCACACAGCCAATAGTCTTTGGAGTCTTTAAATAAGGGAGTCCCAAGCGTGCCTTACCCTAAAGGATGCTCCCAAAGGTAAACCCAAATAGGTTAAAGCAAGGATTCCATCCCGCAACCAAAAATAGAGGCAAAAGCCCCTACATTAGGCATCTCAACTAGTAGAATCAAAGCTAACTTCCCCAAATTCACATTCAAACCAAACACGGCCTCAAAGAAAAAGAGCAAACACCAAAGACAGACTAACTGATTTGCATCGATAATGATATTGTTTGAATAAAGCAAATGGTACTTCAAGAGGAGAGAACCACAGAGCCGTCCAACATTAACCCTCCACGAAAAACCCCCTAACCACCCTATCAACCATCCTAATCAAAACCAGCAAAGGTGATAAGGGATCCCCCTATCAAAAACCCCTAAAATTATCAAAGAAAGCTAGTTGGAGAGCCATTAAACAGCATCGGAAGCCAGCATGAAAAAATACAAAACAAAACCCAATCCCTCCATTTTGGCCCAAGGCCCATACTCTCCATCACAAAACTTTACATGGTCATCTTCTCAACGTCAAACTTGCATATCAATCACAAATTCCCACCGCTCAATCTAGAATCCACACTCTTATTAGCAACAAGAATTGTATCTAAGACCTGTCCACCCCCTAGAAAATTAAAGCTACAAAGGAAGCATTACAACTCTTTCAAACTCCCGGGCTCAAAAAGATGAATTTCTCATCCCCATAACCTCCTCCCTCGCTAATCCCCAACACTATCGATCCAAAAAAAAAAAAAAAGGCAAACTTTATCCTTTCCGGGGCCAAAGCCTTCTATATGTCAATAGTCTTCAAAGCCACAACGACCACATCATTCAAAAAATGTCGTTCCAACCACAACACGTCCTCAGAAGAGATTTGACAAGCTATCCCAACCAGCCTAGGCTTCCAACTCCCCAACTTTGAAAAAAGCTCCTCATAGAAGTCAATTGTACCGCTTCTAGTCTCCTCTCCTGTCAAGAGACTATCCTCAACTCAAATCATTCAACAATATTGGACCTATTTGTAATCTTATGAGAAATAAAAAGGTGTTCCTGTCTTCAGCATTGAGCCACAGCTCCCTAGATTTTTATCTCTAGCTAAATTGCTCAAATGTAGTGATCTTCCCAAAATCTTCCTTCTTCCGAACACAAAAAACTTCTTTGCACTTCTTGTACGTTGTAATGAATGAGGTCAATTTGACCCTACAACCAATAAGTCCACGAACCACTTTGATTATGTCAACCTGGAAAGCTTGAGTATATTCTTATTCACAATAAAATGTAGGTGGTTTAGGATAACTTATTTCCATGCTAGATGCATAATTGGTGGAAACCTACGTACAAAATTATAGTGAGTCCAGATGTAACACTCAAGACCACTGCACTCCATCATATGCATTTGAATATGTGTTGTATCAAGATGCTTAATTAGCTTTTTTTAATGATAATTGAAGAAATAAATAATTAAGTTACCATTCTCTAATAGCTTGAGCTTTTAGATGAGTTGATGGTCAATAATTCAACATGGTATCAGAGCAAGCAAAAGTCCTGAGTTCAAATCTCACCGCCTACCCGCGATATTTTTACATGTTTGGCCCACTTATAATCAAGAGCTTGGCTATACGTTAGGGGACGTGTGAAGTAATAAATAATTAAATTGTCCATTTCTCTAACAGCTTGAGTTTTTAGATGAGTTGGTAGTCAACAATTCAATAATAATAAAATTTTGAAACACTTTTGTAAAAAGTAATTTTGATTAGCTAAACCATATTATAATTAATTAGTCTCATAGGAATTTAGTAAGCTTAAGCGTAATTAACTAAGTGAAGATTAATTAGTCTAAGCCTTGATAAATTAGTCCTTAATCATGCTTAATTAGAAGAATGAGAGAGTTTGAGAAAGTGCCGCCTCACTAGGCGGGACACCCTCTCTACTAATGTAAATGTGACCCTTTTAGCCATGTTGTCTTGCAATTTGTAAGATGTGCGTATAAGGGTGCGTGTGTGTGTGTGGGTGTGTCATTCTTCTATAGCATGACAGAGAGAGAGAGAGAGAGAGAGAATGAGCTCCTTGTGCAATATTTGTGTTTGGAAAGAGAGTAAATGAGAGAAAGTGAAGAAAAATAAGAGGGGAAAGAGGAGAAAAAGAAAATCATGGGGAATTGCATAATACTCAAAACTAAGGTATGATTTACTATTTTAAACTTGATTTTTTCATTTTAATTAGAAGAAAACACATCTACTCACAAGTTAAGATAATATTTGCATATAGCTTTGAGGACAATTGAAGATAACATAAGAGAAAGTGACCCGAGTTGGAATGACTGAAATTGATGTTATGTAGAATTTATGGGAGTAAGAGTAACGCTTTTAGAGGATTTTTATGAGATCTTTTAAGACTCTAATGTAAATTTTGGAATCTAAATTAGTGGTCTAGTGTGGCTTTTATACAAGATTGAACCAATGATCCAAAATTCATAATAGAACCTCTAACCAGCTAGTACTTTTTTGGTTTGGTTATATCTCTCTCAATAATTCGAATTTTGTAATGAAATCAAAACCATTAGAAACTAGACTTCCATACCTTTCCAATGATAGGTCATGGACTAAAATCCAAGTCTGTATCAAAGAGATACACCCATTTGAAATTGGGCCACCGAATCTGCACAAACTAAATTAGTGCATTTGACTTGAGTTAAACTTAAACCAACGACACTTGAAAATAAACCTTAAGAGTAATAATGGTGCATTAATTTGCGATGTTTGATTAGACAACATGTTCTAATTGTGTATGACTAATATAGAAAGAGGTATTCAAAGCGTTAAATACTTGAAGTAAATGGTGTGGATGCTTGGAGCTATTCCTTTCAACTTGATTAGTCTCCAAATGCTTATTTTGTTACATTTTAATAGTAAATGATATGTTTTTTTACTCAAATGCTATATCTTGCAAAGAGATTTGAATGCCATGGACATTTATACTTGTAAAATGCTTCAAAACATGTTTAAATATATTATGTGCCACACTTGGAGGTCCTAACTCGGGGACTTAAAATAAGCCGTTATAAATATATTATATATATAATATTGGGGGAGCCATCCCCTAGGAGCCACATGGTTCCTTGTGGGTTGGTTCTACATATATGAGAATCAAATTATGAGCTTCGGCTCATTTTGCCCAAGGATTGTGAATACAAAAGATGTGGAATTTATTTTGAAGTATGATTTTCTTAATATGATAGAAATGTGAATGATTCTCTACTACTTCTAAGAAAAGCTACTATTCTTACATGATACTTTTTGACTGGCAACGTTGTATGAATTGTCCATGGTTTCACTTTGAATATCCCTTCTACATCATTCACTGAGTTTTTGGCCAAAATAATACTATTTTTAAAAATAATTCCCTATCTAACACTCTCAAAAATAATTCCCAAAGTAACTCTTTTTTTGCCACATATGCATTTAGGTAGAAATTAGATGCCACTCTTTTCTTTGTGCTTATTTTTTCTTTATTTAAAAAAAATATTATTCCTCTTAAACAATCATTTTCATTTGAGTTATCACTACCGTCGTAGTCGCACCCAATAAACCCATAGGCCTCTGTTCTCATCCACAAAATGGGACTGCCAGAGGATAATGCAATCCTTTCACCTAGGCCTAGTTTTTTTTTTTTTTAAGTATGTCATTGTGAATTAGATCTAATCTAGGGTTTCTAGATTGAAACTTTATTTTGGGGTTGATGAGGGTGGATCGTTTTTGTCTGGTGGTTCAATGGAGGCTTTTATGTGTTTTATTTAGTTATTTTTCTTTCCTTTTTAGCCTTTGCTCACTATAAGACCTTGTTAATCCTCTCTCTCAAGTGAGTGACGGGACCAATGGATATTAAACACGAGGGAGTACTCCAATAATGAGTCTATTGCTGAGAAAAACGTGCGAGAAAAGAACTTTGTTAATCCTATTATTTGTCACCATTTTCTTACATTTTCTCGGCAACCAAACTAAATTCCGTTTTTTTTTTTAGTCCCTTTATCTTGCTCTGGAAGTTTGCCGATTGCTCAAAAATGGCAGGCATTATTGTGGTGACTTGATCCAATGGTTCTACGTCAATGGGAGCCATAATAACTGCAATTGCTTTTGATAACATGATCTGCTCCAACAACCTCATTTTGCAGCCAAGAAAGGCAGCTTATGAGTTTACTGGTGGTGGTGGCCGAACATCAACTTTCATGGTTAGGACAACTCAAATAAAATGGTTGTTTAAAAGAAATTAAATTTTACGATAGAGTAAAAAAATCAAGCAAAAAGAAAAATGTAGCACCTAATTTCCACCTCACTGCATGTGGCAAAAAAAAAAAAAAGTTACTTTGGGAATTATTTTTGAGATTGTTAGATAGGGTATTATTTTCAAAAAGAGTAATATTTTGGCAAAAAACTCTCAATCACTAGGCTTTGCTCATACTCTTGAAATGAGAAATAGGACCAAGCATGGGGATGTCTTTGAAAGGTTGCTCGAATATGATGTCTTGGAGACTAATGCTTTTGTTTTGTGAATAAAAACGTTCTATCTTTCAAGCTTGTGACCTTATATGGATAGTTGGGAGACATTTGTCTTGTATATATTTGTTTTGTTTAGCCTTGGGCTAGGCTTAATGGTTTGTAATAATCCTATGTGTATGATTTTGAGTTGAGATGCGTTGGAAACATAGGCACTTACTCTGAAACTTAGCTTGAATGCACAAGCGTATTATCAAAATTATGGATGAATGCACAGGTGATAAACCCATTTCATGTGTTAGGCCTTTGGTAGCTACACTATTAGCCGGTCATGGCTTTTAATCCACATAGGACGGGGTTTGGGTCGTGACACCAGAGGTCCTCCTAGTGCCTTGCACCCAAAATGATTGTCCAACTTGAGAACAACTTTCTAAAATTATTACAAAGAAACACGTTCAACCCATTTTCCAACCATTCACTAGAACTAAATGACCTCACATGTGAGCAAAGGAATTCTATCTACAAATAGTATTGATAGGAGTAGCAATAGAGAGGTAGGGTCGAAGCTCCAAAATAATATTTACAACATTGGATAGTTGGACAGTGGACAGGGGTGATGCAACCTATTGACTTGTTGTATGACCCCATCAAATCCTTCACAAATGGCAATAAAAAATTTTAATATTATAATTACATTTAAAAAAATCGATAACTAGACCCCACTACCCCATAGGCTTAACCCTATTAAAAATCAAGTGTGACCCCCCTCTCTCCCTTTTGTATTCCATTTCTAGTTTACCAAGCTCTCTTTTACTTAGTTCCTAGTTTGTCAAATGCTAAGAAGTACGGACACTTCTAAGGAGTGTCGTGTCAGAGTTGAACACGACACTCGTTGGACACTCCCTTGACACATGTCGGACACACGTGTTCAACCGTGTCTTATTAATGTATTATTTTTTAAGAATCAAATATGCTTCGAACACTTGGAAGACACCCATCCATCACTTGGACACTTATGTCCATTGCTGACCTATATGAAAACAAATTGCAAGTTTGAAAAAAATAGCTTGAAATCCAATTGTAAAATAAAAGTAATTTGATTTTATACCTACGTTGATGTTTAAACTATAAAATATAAAGTCTTTAATTTTAATTAGTGTCATTTTGTATTTTTTTAATTATCTTTGAGTAAAATATTTCTATATATGACATATAAAAAATACGTAAAATATATATTTTGGCTGTGTTCTCACCATATCGTGTCCTACATTTTTTAAAATTGCTGTATCGGTGTATTCGTATCATGTGGTGGCCGTGTCGAGTGTCTGTATCTTCTTAGGTCAAATGTCTTCATTTTTCAAAAATATTAGCCTATTTTGTTTTGTAAGGAAAATTCTTTTCTTTCATATAATTTGTATAGAAAATCTCATTAGAATGATGTGACATTAACATTTTTATAATTAAGAGCTATCATGTTATTTTAAAGAGAAAGGCTCTCATTTCTTTCTTGAGGCAAGGGTGCACTTGTGGCGATTTCATCCCCACCCGCATGGTAGCTTCAGCCCCACTTATTGCTTAGCAGCTCCTTTCCCCAACCCCTGTAGGAGTAGGCTAGATTCTTAACAATTGGCAAAAAATATAAAAAAAAAAACCTCTCATTCAACCAAATAATTTTGTATGAACTTTCTAGTTACATTGCATTCTCATTCTTGTCATAGTTTAATACTAATATGTATATCTAGCTATAAAACAATCATTTTTTTTTTGGGTTTTATCATCTAGGTTGATATATGTGGGATGCACCAATTCGGTTTTCTTCACTTGAGATTCATATTTTAAAAATTCATTTTCAGCCAGTATGCAAATTAAGATCCTATTCACACCCCACCTCTCTCTCTCTCTCTCTCTCTCTCTCTCTCTCTCTAAAACACCTTTGATTCACATCAACAATAACATGACAGCATAAGCCTATTGGCAGCTTACAATCGCTTGATTGCCTTTATAACTAACAGGAGCAACTCTATTTTTCATAATCCCTTAATGAGAACAGTTGTGATAACAGTTAACAGCGTTATAGAAGCAACTTGTACTCCTTGCACTTCCAAAACAAACATATATTTTGTTTGTCTTAGAATTTTCTAAGTTGTTTCAGAGCCAAGCAGTAATGTTTTTCCACGTAATGTCCTGCCAACCAAGGGCTACTTATCAAATCATATTGTACTAGTAGGTATATATGACCATATCCACAGGCAAATGTTACACTCCTATCACCTATTGGCAGCAAAGTCACTGTCAAGTCCTCTACGTACATGAGAACGACTCTAGATCAACATAATCCTGTGAATATTTGAGAAAGACTCTAGATTGACAAAGGAATATATCTAATTATGCGTTTATTATTATTTTATTCTCAAAATGAATTTACAAATAGATATTGAGAGGAAATTGCAACTAGTTAATACACCCTCACTCACATGCCCCCACCTCCAAATAAACAACAAAGGGTCCACCGATTCGGTTAACTTAAACCAAATTGCAGTGTACAACTAAGCAACCAAATACATCCACTTGCAAGCCTGTTTAAAGAAAAAAAGGGAATGAAAAATGCAACCAAAAAAAAAAAAAATGGAAGCATTTCCGTAAATCTGACAATAAAGTTTATCAAGAACCAATTGAGCTGAGAACAAGTTGAACCGAAAAGATAAAAAAAAAACCGACCTTGGTATCAAGCATGACAGCACACAAGATCTGGGTGTTGTGCATGGCAATCCTGAGATTGTTTAAGGTTTCCTGATGGTAATTGTGGTCGCCATGAGAGAAGTTGAATCTGGCAACATTCATCCCTGCCCTCAGAAGCTTCTCTAGCATTGGGACGCTTCGAGAAGCAGGGCCGAGGGTGCACACAATCTTCGTCTTGGGTACACGACCATCATTTGGGAGTTCCTTCAAGATTCCCTCAATGTCTATGTTTGCCATCTCTCTCTCTCTCTCTCTCTCTCTCTCTCTCTCTCTCTCTATATATATATATATATATATACGTGCTTTCAGAGGAGATCTTTCCTTGCAGAAGTAGACTAACCTGCAAAAGCAACCCAAAAGATGAAAAAAAAGAAAAAAAGAAGGGTAAGAACCAAGAAGAGATGAGGTAGCAATTTAGAAATGAAGAAGGGTAAAAACAGTGTGTCTTTTGTTTGTGCTCCGTTACTTTACCCACAGCCACAGGAATTGAATATTTCTACCATTGGGAACCCAAGGGCAAGGAGGAAGCAAAAATGATTCCCTAAATTAGCATGTGCACCATACAAGTACTAGACTTATTTACTAACACTTTTCCGAATTGTTTTTCATTTTCCAGGAGAAAGAGGGGGGAAATTATCTTTCAAATCAAATAGAGAAAATAGATTTGCCCAATTCCTTTAGTTAAATCTGTCTTTGCAGTCAGCAGCAAAGAATGGAAAGAAAAACAAATAATAGAACGCCAAAAACTGTACAATAGCTGAAAATCACTGAAGATCAAGCGTATGTATGTACGTGTGCATGTATTATATGCGATTTTGGAAAAAAAAATAAAGAGAAAAAAAAAAAAGGAAAAGTAGCATGAGCAGGAAGATCGGCCGGCATATATCAGAGCAGAACTCTAAATTAGTAATTAGGATTAAGAGTGGATGGATGGATGGATGGATGGATGGATGGATCGGGGAAATTGAAAGAATTACCAAAGGAAGTGGAACATACCAGCTGAATGCATTTGCAGAGATAGAAAGATACAGATAGATAGATAGATGATAGATATGGAGATCCCGGGGAATCACATTCGCATGATTCAAGAGCAACAGTAGCTTTTTATAGTTATTATTATTGCTAGAAATTGCTTTCCTTTGTTTCAATTATTAGTGTATTTTTTGGATAGATTCGAAAATGGAAAAGAGTAATATCACCAGTCCACCACAGACAACAGAAAACACACTTACCAGAACCAAACCAAAACGCCCTTTTAAGCCTCGTGCTGTGCTTGCTAACTGTAGGTCAAGCCTTTCTCCACCAACTACACGCCCCCTCTTCTACGCTCTATTGTTAAGTCTTTCCCCTTACTTCCTTCTTCCTCGATAGTACACAATCAATGAATCTCTGGAGAGGAGAGGTAGGTATCTGTGCTGGCGTTTGGCGTTTATCAGAGACACAAAGAAAAAGAAAGAGGCGTACGGATATTGTGAAAGGAAGAGAGATTAAAAGGAGGAGAAGAAGACAAGTGTGGGGAAATCAAAGGCAGGCAGCTTTGGACAAGTGGACGGAGATTAAGCGGCTGTTTATGTTTACGTACACAAGTTGTGAGGATTTTAAAATCCCCACCCCACAAAACCGCAATATTTAAATGAAGAGGTGTCCCATCATCACATACATGCGGTTGAGGAGTGGGTGAAAGGGAATATTACGTGGAATCCAGAATTATACCATGGGATGGGGAACTTTTCTTTTTTCCTCTGTCCGGGGGACTTTTTTATTTTTATTTTTTTTAATATTGCGGCCGACTACTCTATTCTGTTGGCTACCATTTGTACAAAAGTATATAAACGCTACGCATTACACAAAAAAAAAAATATTACTCGCCACAAAAGAGTATGAGGCTCAAATTTAACATGATAACTAATCGACTACAGAACCATTACTTTTAATTGAGCTCATATGCAAAGTGCATGCCTCCTTTATATATATATTTCTTTTCATTTTTGACTTTGTTCAGAGTGTGCATAACTGTAGGGTTAAGTGATTCCATTTGCGGATGTTTTTGTTGCTATGAGCACATGTAATTTTTGGGCACGATCGGTTTAAGATAATTTAATGTTTAAATTAATAATTTTAAATGACGATTTAAAAAAAAAAAAAGAATTTATGGCTTTTACACATTTTTAATAGTAATTTAAATTTTTTATTTAAAATCTACTTTTTTAGCCTTTTGAGATGCAAAATTATTAATTTATTATATTCAAGTTTAGATAAAAAAATCTTTTTCACTTGATAGTATATCACATAGTCACGTATGACCCAAATAATGTATGCAAATTATATATAAATATTTACATTGTATTTACGGAATCAAAATTGATCCAATCAATATAATAAAAAAATAGTTTTTAATTTTTTTCTTAGTGAGTCACCCATTGATAACCCACTAACAATAACAAAAAAGAGCAGTTTGTTTAATTTAATATCTCAAGCAATAAACCAAAAAATTATTCTTTGGTAAATAAAATAATATATCGTACATATATAGATAACTTACAAAATCAAATAGAAATTGAATATATTTTGACAAGATTCAAACCATACAAAGATCAATCCATATCAAAAATAAAAAATTTACGTCAATAAGCCAGTTGATAATGTTATTTGTAAGATTTATCAATTTATTTTTTGTTTTAAAAATTTGTGTATGCACAAGATATATATATATATATATATAGAGAGAGAGAGAGAGAGAGGAAGAGTTGTAAGGGTTTAAACTTTTGAACATCTATATATTAAAGAGAAAGAGAGTTGTATGAACAATGAAAATTTTCAAAAGTGTTCAAAAGAGAAAGAGGTTTTTTTTTTCTTGTGGGTGTTTTTTTTTTTTACTTGGACCGGGGCTTTTTTAAGAATAAAAATGTCAAAAGTGTATAAGGCTTAATTATGACATATAATTTTTTAAAATTTGAGGCCTTAAAAAATTGGGAGCCGAACACTCGCTTTAGGGTAGAACCAACCGTCTTTCTAAGACCACAACATTGTGCCAACAGTTTTAATTAAGAGACCTTCTAGCATCAATCGACGCCTATTACACTAACATAGTTGATGCTGGTATTTTTCTTTCTTCTTTAGTTAAAAGCTCTCATTCCTGTACACCACAAGTCAAGACCTAGGACAATTAGGTTGTTGATGCGTCATTCACATATTTAGTATTGATTTTTAAAATTATAAGTAAAATAAAGAAAAATCTAAATACATTAACTTTTTTCTGGGCATAATGGCCTAAAAGAAGTTCGAATATATGTATTTTTATAACTGCAATCGATGAACTTTCACCTTTTGAAATTGTCACATAAAAACCTCATTATTAGTGTACAAATGTTTGTCTATACAAATATATCACTAATTCACAAATCAACCAAAATTTTAAAAAATTCACAATTCAAAATAAGAATAAAAAAATACTATGAAATAGCACAAGATACAATATGGTAGTAACAACATTTTCTTTTCTTTTTTTCTTCCTTAGACTTTTAGCTTTAATTTTTTGTTTTTTAATCAAACAAGCAAAAGAGGCGAAATGCACCATTGAAATTAGAACAAGCAAAATAAGGTCATTGAGCAAAAATTGTAAAATTACCAAAAACCAATAGAAATTGATAATATTATTTTTAATTGGACAATAAAGAAGTAATAATAAAACACATTCAACAGTAAAGTCTGAAAGTGACTGATTTGATGAAGTTGTGTCAACTATTTACAGGATGGGTTCAGTTTTTTATTTTTAAAAGAATATATAATAGTAACAAAAAAAAGTTTATTAATGGGCTAATCCATGATAGTTGAAGATTTAAAGAATTGACTGCTTCTCATTTGGTATGATTTAAAAACTTGATGGGGCCAACTAACCTCCCTAATCTCTATGTGGTGTCGCCCATGAAACCGAGGCTCGTTCAAAAACAAGATTCAAACTAGCAATATCAAATCATGAGCATGCTAGCCAGCACAGTTAATTCTGATTGAGCTTTATGTCGATCCGGCATGCAAATATTATATTTGAGTTTGGCGCTATTTATACTCGTGATTGTGCTCGGTCTTATGCCCGCGTTGCTTGTGTCTGTCCCTGTGCCCATGTCAACATCCGACATGAACTTTTAAAATTTTGAATAAAGTTCTTGAATTTTATTGCATTTTACAAAATAAATAAACATTTAGCAAAATCTAATAACTCATTCAAGTGAATTATACATTTAAATACAAAATAAATAAGACATCGAGTAAAAGGTGAAAAAATCCATAGTAAATAGAATAGATTTATTAATATGACTTTCGGACTTGAAGGTTTGTCTAAGAACAAAGTGAGCCATGTACTTGATGTCTACTCAAAGGTTTATCAACCCTCTCATCATCCCTCATCTATAAGACTCTGTTTTGATTCATTTGAATGCTCACAAGTTTTCAGTCGTTTTGTATTCAACTCTCTTTGAGTTGTATAGGAATGATTTTGATGGAGATTCTTGTTCTCTTCTTTCAGCCAAAAAATTAGAACTTATAAAAAAAATTTCCTTCATTGATTTGATTATTTGGATAAACACAAAGATTCATAAATTTTTATCTTCTCATCAGCGGTTCATCCTCTAGATACGTTACATACACATGCTACTAGTCTGCGCATATTACTTGATCGCTTCTTGTGCAAGTCCAGGACCTAGGTCTAGATAATCCAGCCCATCAATATTGAGCACTGTAAAATAGTAAAGAGAGCGATATGTTATTTACAGAATTCCAGAGATTATTTGTTTGTGTATGAATATGTTGTTAATCATCTTGAGTGGTTGGTTATAGATTAGATTTTATTGGTTGTTCGTATGATTTGAAATCTACATCAAGTTATATTTTGTGATGGAATAGCCACATTGTGAAGCATTGTAACCTTTTTCACTGTGCGAACAAAATTTGTATCATATTGTAAAGCTACTATGCAGGGTGTTTAGATGCACTGTTTATTTCGGCCTTTAGGATTGTTAATTTTATTTTAAAGACATTATAGATGTTATGAGTGCAATTGTCTTCTTTTTTAAGAACAATGAGAGCTCTAGTGAATCTAAGGGTGTAAAAATTAAATACTTTATTGGCACAAATTTGATAAAGAAATGTGATATCATCATAAAGTTGAGATGGTAATTGAACCACTGACCAAGGAATTTAGACCTGTAATATTTGAAGAACATATTAGAAACATAGAGATCATTGGGTCATCTAATCTACTTGGTTATTGGAGTTATTTCTTTACATGAGTTGATATTGATCTATTTGTTTAGACTCATTATAATTATGTTTTGGCCAATCAAATTTTGTAGATATAATTATCTGTGTTTTATTAATACCACCTGTGAATGGATAGCTCTATGATATATTTTATCATGTACGAATGGATATATTCTTAGTATATTGTGATTGAAAATCTTAAATTTAGTGTAATTAAAGTATTGTGGATATGTCTTGTTAATTACATCATAAAGTGATCTCGAGGAATAGCATCCTAGTTTTATGTTGGAGTCTGTAGAATTCTTTGGCTTATTAAATAAGCATATGAGTAAAGAGAATTTGTTTGTGAGGACTGATAGATTAAATAACACTTTTGCATGCTTACATTTGCGGTGTTATTTCTCTATTTTACTATCACATTTGATCTATGTTAGTGAGATTGGTCATGTGAAACTCTAACTTGCTTAGCATCATACTTAGCTTAATAGCATGCTTGTAGTGCATGTTTATCTTTAATCAAGGAGCTTGATTGGCATGGTTTAATGAGGACTTGCATTTGGGGGAATTATCATATTTTTAAGCATAAGCTTAATCCATGATTAATTAGCTTAATTAATCTTCAGGCTTAGCTTATGTTAATCATAATTAATTATCATATGTGTGATTAATTATGTTAATTATATGGATTAGAGGTGGATTAAGGAAGTAAGGAGGTGCTAGGTAGGGGTTTAACCCTAAGACACCTAGGTTTGTGCTTCATGTGTGAGAGGTGTGTGTTTCACTAATTTTGCTAGCAAGTATGTGTGTATGACATGTGTGGATAATAGATACATATTGTATCTATTTTGTATCGTGCAAGACAAAAGAGAGAAGAGCTTGGTTCTACGATTGTTGGGAGAGAAAGAAGAAGAGAGAAAAAAAGAAAAGAGAGAAAAGAAGAGGAGAACGAAGAATTCAAGAGGGAAAGTTTTTGTGTTTATTCCTTGAGGTGAGAACTATATATTGATGCTTATTCCATTGTATTTTTATCTATTGTTGTATAATAGCATGTCATTTCATGCCATGGAGGTTGAATGGAAGTGGAGAGAAGAAGGGTGATTAGGGTTCCAAAGAGGAAGCTTTGAATTTGTCATATTGTGTATGTTTTTGGATGCTTGAGAACTTGTTTATAGTCTTAGAATTTTATTTTGAACCTTTGAAATACTTGTTGTGGTGTTGGAATGGTGATAAGTACTTAAAAACTATGTTGAGAAGTCCATTTTCGAGTCAAAGTGTGTGGGGGGTCACCTCCGGATCTTAGGAATGGAGATGTGAAGCAGTTTACTGCAAAATTTTAGTCTCTGGTCCAAGGTGTTAACACCTGGTGCAGAGTTGTCGACACATTGAACAAAAATTTGACTCACTGGCTCAAGGAGGCGACACATGAGATTGAGAAGTCACCACCTCTGACTGGCAGACTCGACACACTTTAGTAAAACGGTCATAACTTTCTTTAGAGAACTCGAAATGACACACCATTTGAAGCATTGAAAACTAGACTCATGGGGCTTTCTATTGATATAAAGTAAGTACTCTAATTCTTTGTAGATTGAGAGATATAGCAATTTAAAAATGGCCTAAAATTTTTATCAACAACTTAGTTTTCCAGACTTTTAGTCCAACTTTCATTGGACATAACTTCTTTATCTAAAATGTATTTTTGACCCATAACTTATCAATTTAAAGGTCTCTAAACCTATTTTCAAATGAGATTGACCTGTTGCATTATCTTGGGCTTCGGTGAAAGTGGTTTCTTGTCTTTGGTTGTATTGGGGAAGGGTTTAACATCCTATTGAGTTTTAATACATCATAGATGTTCTCAATCATATGTTTAAAGAGTATAATCTATAATTATGCATTGGTTATGAATTATAGCATATATTTCATCATGTTTGATGTTGTGGTGTTTGGTAGGTTCGAAAGCAGATCATACTATTCCGGTTCAACCGAAAGAGTAGCTCAATTTGAGAGTAAGCGGTATTAGATGGGGATATTGATGATCTTATTCATATTGAATTGAATGCTTAGTTGTGAATGATGGTGATTGATTGTGGAAATATAAGATGATCTTATTCATAATGTATTGAATGTTTTATTGTCTACAATGGTGGTGATTATTAGAATATGTGATGGCAATTGGATCCAATACATTTTGTGTGCATATCTTGCATTGCACTGAGGAGGTTTAGTCGATGTGGGACTAACTTAAGGATTAGCTAATGTGGGGCTAACCTAAAGGGTGTCGATGTCGGACATCCTTAATAACAAGCCATCTATATATTAGGCCAATGTTATCAAAATAGCGCACATATATGAGGTGTATCATACATTGCATCACAAGAGACATTTTGTTTATTGTTGATGGTGTATTTTCTATTGATGATTAATTCAGTGGATGTTTATCATTCCTTCTGTATGAGTTTGATTATCTTGTGAGCACGTTGATATATAGCTCACACCCACACAGGTTATTTTGCAAGAAAATGGAAAAATGTCCAGTCCACTGTTGGTGTTGAGTTGGGGAGCTTCGAGAAGCTCTTTGGTTGAGTTAGTAGTCATGTACATTGTTGTACATTGTATTAAAGTCTTGTTGGAGTTTGTTTATTTTGTGGTTTTATAAATATTCAAAAGTGTGAATTAAGAGTTCCCTTAATAATGTATGTTGGAGGATTATGAGATGGTTGTTATTTGTTTATATGATGATATTTATTCCTATAAGATTTTTATCTTTGAGACTATATTGAAGTTTCGCTTACAAGTAGGTGATCTGTGCAATCACGTTCGTCCTAAGATGGCGTTAATGACGCTTGTTAAGGATCGAGCGCGACAGTTCATATTTGTAAATACTTATAGTCTTGTATATTTGTATAATAAAATGACTATCTTGGTTTGATATTGATTGCCTTACGGAATGGATTATTTTAGGTGTTATCTCATATCCTTATTTGTTTTAAAAAAGGTGGCCACATAAAGTTTTTTTGTTTTCATACCGAAATTCGTATTTAGCATAAAATTTTTAAAATTATCAAATTATAATTAATAATACAACACATTTTCATGATCACATTTGGAGTGTTATTTCTCTACCACACTATCACATTTATAGTACAATTATTGCCTTGATTTGATATTGATGGTCTTGTTAGACCAGATTATTTTAGGTATTATCTCATATCCTTATTGGTTTTAAATGTAGTCACATACCGTTTTTGGTTCTCAACCTTGAAGTCATTTTTTACATAAAAGTTTCAAGTGGGAGAATGTGGAATTTTCCTTAGATGTGTGAGTTTTAATTAATTGGGTTTTGTTGTTTAAAAAATGGGTTGGATCAAATTAGGTTATGAGACATGCATGTTTAAGGCATTTTTTTTGTTGTGATGTATTAATTAGACCTGTGTGTGCAACTAATAATTAATAATGTGGTTAGATGGTAATTGTGGGCTATTTTGTGTCTCTTGTCAATCATTTGTGAGAGAGTTCATTAGACTATATTAGAAATATATGGCTAGGTCTATGATTACATCCTAAAAGTGTAATCATAAACTCTTAATTTGCACATTATTAGACCTAGATTGCAGTTAATTATCTTATTTTAATTAGATATTTGTTTAATTCTATTTTGTGTGTGTTTTTTAGGTTATAGGAGTTAATAAAGGCAAATAGACACAAAGAATGATCAAAGCGGGTACAAAGCGAGCAAACCGGAGATGAGAAATCCAACCCATATCGGTATTTTGGCTATAACTTTTCGCTCTGATATCTAATTGAGCTGATTTTTACGGCATTGGAAAGAAGACTTCAAGAGCTACAACTTGTTGTCTAATGTGTATCGGCTAAATCGGCCTCTAAGATAGTCAAAATCGAGCTGGAAAGTTACAAGGCCGAATCTGTGAATAGTGACCGTCCAAACGGTGCGTCCGAACGGTCACTGTTCATTGGACGGTTACTGTTCACCCGTCCGAACGGTTACTATTCATTGGATGGTTACTGTTCACTAGTCCGAACGGTGTGTTCGAACGAACTTCAAACGGCCGTCAGATACACCATCCGAACGGTATTTAGACGGTTAATGTTCATCCAAATTATATTTTTTGCATCCGAAGTGGCGTTTTTGGGATTTTTTGGTAGGTTTTTTGTGTAGTGAGGGTTAGTTTAATCAAGGAAGCAGCGGGAGAGCCCCTCCAAGGTTTGTTTTTTTTTTTTTTTTTTTTTTTTTTTTCATTTTTCTTTATTTTTAGCATAGATTTAGCTTTGTAATTGTAGTATAGGTGTAAATCTTGTAGTTTTCTTCTATTATATTGTATTTTCTTTCACTTTCTTGCATTTTTTTTTTAACCAAACATCTTTAATATTCAAGTAAATTTTAGATTTAAGTCTCCACATACTTTCTTTACATTCTTACATGTTTTTTATGATGTATGCAAGTAGCTAGAATTTACATTGGTTTTAAATGTGAAAATCACCCAAATAATCCAAGGAATTCAATTGGAGGTATCTCATGAATTAATTGCCATATTTTATTAGAATTTGAATTTCTAGTAATTAGATGTGGAATTTTAGAAAACTTAGATTATTGACTAAGTTTGAGAATTTTCATCACCTAAATCAATGGTATTAATTTAGGACTTTTGACTAGAAAAATACTCCACAATTGCTAGAAATTCATTCCCAACAATTGATTGAAGATGCCTTAGAAAACCTAGGTTATTGACTATGTTTGACTAATCAATGCACAAACCACAAATTTGATATTGACTAAGTTGAATCGATGGTATTAACCTTTGATTCCCCATTGAACATGTATTTAATTTCAATTGCTTGAGAATTATCAATTTTCAAAGTTAAATCTTCCGAATCAAACACACTTAAATGTTGTGTTTGATTTGAGTTATAAACCCCATTGGAAACCTTGGATGAAATTGAGTGATTGGATTATTTGAGCCCAATTCCCTTTTAATTACTTTAATTCTATTTTCACTTTGCTTTACTTTAATTGTCTAGTGTTAATTGCTTTAATTTCCATTGCATTAGGTTAGTAATTCAAAACCATCATCAAAAATCCAAAATATTTTCGGTCTTTTTATTTTTATTTTTATTTTAGATCCAATTCCCTTTTTTATTGCAATTAAATCCTAGGTTAGGTTGGTGTGAGTTGAGTGTTAAAACCTATATTTGGCTAGGTCCCTTGGGAGAGAACGATACCGGATCTTCCGGTTTATACTTCATCGTAACCCCCGTATTCTTGCGGGGTGCTAACTCCATTTATAGGAATACCGCATTTGGGGGCGAACCAAGTTTTGGCGCCTTTGCCAGAGATCAAGGGCACGAGGCGAGCACTACCAAGCTTTGGGTTGAAGAGTAATTGATGGATTGGATCTCCACCCATCTACCACAACGGAGGAATCTTCAGCTTAGGCAATCGGTAACTTCGTTTCATTTTTTGTGTAAATACCATATTAGATTTTCATTCTTTCTTTTTCTCTTTATTTTAGGCTTGTTTTGTTTATTTTGTATAGATTTTGTTTCATTTTAATAATTTGATTGAAGAATTGCTAAAGGAGAATTAGGAATTGTGTATATTGCAAATTGGTGGTATATAACTTGTGGAGACTGGAGGTTTGGTTAGATTGAACTTGATTAAATTTGTGAAATTTTTATGTGGAGATTGGAGGTTTGGATGGAACACTATTGAGCATTGTTGTGTATGATGTGTTGAGGTGCGGTGCGCTACATTTGTTTGTGCATTACATCCAATTTTCATTGTGCATTCCATTATGTTTGATGGTAGATTTTCACACCTTCAATCATCCAACATGTTTCTTATGGAACACCTTAAAGCTAGTGGCCAAAGAGAGCCTCCACGATCACCTCCCACTCTTGGGGGGTGTAGCCAATTTAACCTTGGTAGGGGATATGAGAGCACATATTCACATCACTATTTTGAGTCTCACCCTTTTCCAGAGCCCTTTGACTATTACCATGCACCACCTCCACCCTACCAAAATCTACCTTGTGAATACCCCCAATTCCAATTTTTATCCTATGAGGAATTTCACACTACTCACATTGGCACACAAGCAGATAACATAGAGAATAACCTAGAGGACACACTTCAACAAGCCATAAAATTTCAAGGAGAAGTTACTCTAGAATAGATGAAGGCCTTAATGAGCTAAAGAGTCAATTGACTATTTTAATGCAAACCTTGGTTATCCAACAGGAGGACAAGTTACTTGCGTCATCTCTAATCATTCCTACTAACCAAGGGTGTCTAAGTGAACCCGCTCATCTCATCACTAACCATAGGAATGAGGAAATCATTGATCAAAACACCCTTCCCCAAGACTTTGAGTCCAAGGAAGACTTTCCTAAGGTAAATGAGGAAATTATTGAAAATAAATTTAGGGATGAAGAGTGTGAGAGAGGGGAGTCCGAAATTTGGGACTCCAACCAAGAAGAGAGGGGTAGAGATGAGTCTACTCTTAATGATGACTTTGGTTTATTTGATGTTGGGAATGTGCATGACAATGAGGATGTTGATGGTTTAGAGGACATTCTTACCATGTCTAGGGATCATGTGATCCCTATTTTTACGCCTCTAGCACCTAGTCCTATTCTAATGGATCCTTTGGAGCTCTATGTCCCAACCTTTAAACCAAACATCATTCCTATGGCCAACAAATCAAAAGAAGAGGAGGGTCAAGCACGTCATGGCATGAGCATAATAGGCACATTTGTGCATGATCATTTTATATTTTCTACATTTTATGACCCTTATTACCCTTATGTGCTTCAAAGCTATATCCTAGAGTTCATCAAAGAAGTGGCCATTGTCTATTCTTATGTTTACATGAACTCTTTGAAAATCTTGAGTTTGGGGGTGTGGGATGATGGCAAATTCCCACTTTGTGGCATTAGGTGATCCATTCTCTCATTTTTTTTAGTTTATTTTCTCATTTTAAGTTGGGGGTGCTTTAAGTTGTTTTGTTTCTTTAGTTTCTTAGTTTATGTTGCATTATAAGTTAGAGTTGCCTTTTGCACCTATTTTTCTCTTTTTCCACCATTGAATTATATTCATTGCTTTGTTCTCATACATTGAGGACAACGCATCATTTTAAGTTGGGGGTGGGGTAGAGGCTTTGCTTCTATTGTTTTGTTTTTGTTTCTTTGTCTTGCACCCTATAAAAATAAAAATAAAAAATTTTACTTGTGAAAGTGTCTTTTGAGATTAGAAGATAGAAATTTTTACATACTTCTTTACTCAAGATGATGTTAATTCACTCCTTATACCCAACATGTTGTAGGGGTTGCTTAATTCATGCTTTTGTAGAGGAGATAACATCATTGTGCACAATTATGTTTTTTAACACAATTTGTTACTAGTCTTGACACTTTCACCCTTACATTAGTGGAGATTATTACCTTATGAACTTTAGAGCAATTATCGCCTTTTGGAGCGTTTACATTTACTCAAGGATAGTTTCTTCACCCTCATTTCTTTCAATAGCTTCATTATGCTTGTATTTGGTTCATAAGTTGAGTTTTGATCTTAATATTGACACTTGTACTCTATGAAATGTTTCGGTTGTATAACTTTGGATATGATTCTATGCCATATTTCTTCTTCATAGCCATAAGTTTCCCGTTACCAAACCGTGCATTTTCCTTAATCCTTGTTGATCTACTTTTATTAGAAAGTGCAAAGCGATTTCATCTCTTGTATTGCAAAGGAACGCCTAAGTGAGAAAAGAGTGTTTTTGTATTGCTAAAGAAAAAAAAAAAAAAAAAAAGAGAGAGAAGAGATTGATTTGGGGAATTCAATGCAAACAAGCATATTGTAATATGAAAAGTAGTGAATGAATCTAATGAGGGATGATAAAAGGATGAAAACAAAAGGAGAAGTAAAAACAAAAAGGAAGAAAAAGAAGAAGAAAAAGAAAGAAAGTAAAAAAAAGAAGAAGAAGTAAGAAAAAAACAAAAAAAGAGAATAAGAGGAAGAAAAGAGTGAAAGAGGAGTTCAAAAGTTGAAAATATTTCAAGAGAAGAGTGAGAAGTGGATTTTGTGTATTAAAAGTTGAAAAGGGAGAGTTGTAGTTGTTTTGTATTCATCATGTCATGCCTTGATCACACATGATATGACCATTTGCTCCCCCTCCTTACCCTTGCCTTTCACCTCTTCTACATTGCCCTCTTCACCTCCACATGGCATAGTTGATCCAAGGTGTGCTTGATTGAAGTTTTCAATAGAGTATAAGCTATTTTTTGTCAATTTCTTTGAATCAATGCTTAACTTTGAACATTCTTACATAGAGCTATGCTAATATCGATACACTTCTGTCTTTTCGATTTTTGTAATTGATATGCTCACTTGATTTGTCTATTTACATTTACTCCATTGTTGAGCATACCATTGTGAGAACCATGTGGGACTTTAATTGCGAGTGAATATCCGGTGAGGATTGAATCAAAACTTTAAAGAGGTGAATTTGTATAAGTGAGTTCATTTGTGTTGTTTAGCATGATTCTTCACCCACACACATGAACCTCTCTTTTGTATGATTTGTTGCATATTAATGCAAGTGTGAAGTTTGGAGTGGCATCAATGTTAACTTGAGTAGGATTATGCATCCATTCCTGATTCTTGTCTTAATTGGCAATTCATATAAGGATGTTTGTGTCTATCATCACTGAAAACCCTCACGAGACACCACTCATCCACTAGGGGTAACCTAAGGGTTTAAAGGCTTAGTGCATAAGCTAAATGCACCCATGACTCCTACGAAAGTGGAGATTATCCTTAATGTTTTTGATAGTTTTTGCTAAAGACTAGCGAAATGTAAGTTGGGGGTTGTGATTATACCCTAAAAGTGTAATCATAAGCCTTTAATTTGCACATTGTTAGACTTAGATTGTAGTTAATTATCTTATTCTAGTTAGATATTTGTTTAATTCTATTTTGTGTGTGTTTTGTAGGTTATAGGAGTTAATAAAGGCAAATAGAAGCAAAGAATGATCAAAGCGGGTACAAAATGAGCAAACCGGTGATGAGAAGTCCAACCCATCTCGGTATTTTGGCCATAACTTTTCACTTCGATGTTTGATTGAGCTGATTTTTGCTGCATTGGAAAGAAGACTTCAAGAACTACAACTTGTCGTCTAATGTGTATCGTTTAAATCGGCCTCTAAAGTAGTCAAAATCATGCTAGAAGATTGCAAGGCTGCATCTGTTAATAGTGGCCATCCGAACAGTGCGTCCGAACGGTCACTGTTCATCAGACGGTTATTGTTCACCAGTCTGAACGATGCATTCGGACGCACTTTAGACGATCGTCCGAATGGTATTTAGACGGTTACTGTTCATCCAGATTATATTTTTTGCTCCCGAAGTAGCGTTTTTAAGGTTTTTTGGTAGGTTTTTTGTGTAGTGAGAGTCAGTTTGAGCAAGGAGGCGGTGGGAGAGCTCCTTCAAGGTTGGTTTTTTTTTTTTTTTTTTTTCTTTATTTTTAGCTTAGATTTAGCTTTGTAATTATAGTATAGGTGTAAAACTTGTAGTTTTCTTCCATTATATTGTATTTTTTTTCACTTTTTTGCATTTTCTTTATAACCAAACATTTTTAATATTCAAGTAAATTTTAGATTTAAGTCTCCACAAGCTTTCTTTACATTCTTACATGTTTTTTTATGATGTATTCAAGTAGCTAGAATTTACATTGGTTTTAAATGTGAAAATTACCCAAATAATTCAAGGAATTCAATTGGAGG
Organism: Euryodendron excelsum; assembly: GCA_033060915.1. Classification (NCBI taxonomy): domain Eukaryota; kingdom Viridiplantae; phylum Streptophyta; class Magnoliopsida; order Ericales; family Pentaphylacaceae; genus Euryodendron; species Euryodendron excelsum. The sequence continues at coordinate 42,673,936 of CM065388.1, read as the reverse complement.
TATCTCATGAATTAATTGCTATATTTTCTTATAATTAGAATTTCTAGTAATTAGATGTGGAATTTTAGAAAATTTAGATTATTGACTAAGTTTGGGAATTTTCATCACCTAAATTAATGGTATTAATTTAGGACTCTTGACTAGAAAAAAACTCCACAATTGCGAGAAATTCATTCCCAACAATTGATTGAAGATGCCTTAGAAAACCTAGGTTATTGACTATGTTTGACTAATCAATGCACAAACCACAAATTTGGTATTGACTAAGTTGAATCGATAGTATTAACTTTTGATTTCCCATTGAACATGTATTTAATTTCAATTGCTTGAGAATTATCGGTTTTCAAAGTTAAATCTTCCGAATCAAACAGACTTAAATGTTGTGTTTGATTTGAGTTATAAATCCCATTGGAAACCTTGGATAAAATTGAGTGATTGGATCATTTGAGTCCAATTCCCTTTTAATTACTTTAATTCTATTTTCACTTTGCTTTACTTTAATTGTCTAGTGTTAATTGCTTTAATTTCCATTGCATTAGGTTAGTAATTCAAAACCATCATCAAAAACCCAAAACATTTTTGGTCTCTTTATTTTTCTTTTTATTTTAGATCCAATTCCTTTTTTTATTGCAATTAAATCCTAGGTTAGGTTAGTGTGAGTTGAGTGTTAGAGCCTATATTTGACTAGGTCCCTTGGGAGAGAACGATACCGGATCTTCCGGTTTATACTTCATCGCAGACCCCGTATTCATGCAGGGTGCTAACTCCATTTGTAGGAATACTGTATTTGGGGGCGAACCAAGTTTTGTGGTTCCCCCAGCAACGGCGCCAAAACTTGTTTAATGGGGAATCAGTCTACTCTTCAGTTTGAACATTAGACAATTATTCTAATTGATAATAGTCATATAATTATCAGAGAATGAGATGAACTAGCCTACTATACCTACAAAAAGTTGTTATGCACTTCAACTTTAGGTTGTCAATCAATTATGGCACAACTGGGTACGTTTTCGTATATTTTTGTTACATATCAATGTTTTAGATTCATGTACATTTTTATATTCATGCTATTATTTCTAACTTTATTACATAGGTATTTTGGTTAAACTTAGGTTATCACATATTTTATTAAAACTTTGTTTAGACTTGCGTTATCACAAATTCTATTAAAACTTTGAAATGTTTACACTGATTGAAGGTTGAAGTCGGAATATACATTTTTGTATTTATATGTTACTAGTAATATTGGACAAAAACTTACATTATAGCTAAATGGAGAATTGTTGTATATAATCACAATATCGCTTGCAATGATAAGTGACTTGGTAGGGGTTTGGGTTTTGGTTTTGTCCCACACAAAAAGTTTACAAAACTCTCTACTACTTTATAAAAAGTCTTACAAAAGCTACTAAAATAACTTGAGCTGGAGAATTTTGGGGTGTAATCTAATGGTTTGTCCTATATGCACTGCACACATTGTATGCTAGCAAATTTCCCTGACAAAAGGAAAAAAATTATCTTATTTCCCAACTTGTGTGCTATTTTAACTTTATTTAGCAACTTAGGATTAGCTCTTTTTCAAATGACGTTTTTATTAAAAACATCTTTACAAAAAGTGTTTTTACGTTGTATTTTCCTGTCCAATTTGGCCAAAAATTAGAAATACAAATACAAGCGTATATACACTTTTTAAAAAGGTGTGGCTTTGTGCAAAAAAATGCCTTTCATAAAAGCATTTTTTTTGGGCAAAAAAACGCCTTTTGTAAAAGCGTTTTTTTGTGCCCTAAATATATACAACCCTCACGTCTCTCTCTCTCTCTCAGATGGGTATATACAGACTCTCTCTCTCTCTCTCTCTCTCTCTCTCTCTCTCTCTCTCTCTCTCTCTCTCTTACAGATATGTATATATACATATATTTAGTGGATTTGTATATATACATTTATATAGGCATGTATACCTGTTGTCTTCCATATACGTATTGTTATACAGGCATTTCCTATTGTCTTCAAGCATGTAAACATATCTTTCATATACGTATATTTGTTTTCCATTTTATTTATTTCCTATTGTTGTGAATTACTTACAGTGGATTTGTTTCCTATTGTTGTTTAAATTATATTTGAAAACAAAAAAAACGTTTAGGTTCTTGAAAAATCCTCAAATTTTGAATTATGTTCATTTCTTTTTTTTTTTTTGGTTGAAGTATTATTTTCTGTTAAAATAAAGTTAAAAAGAAAAAGAAAATATAAAAAAAAGTTAAAGAAAATAAAATTAAAAAATATTAGTTTTCTTTTAAAATAAAGTTAAAATGTTTACTGTTTTTAGTTAGTTGTTAGGAAAATCAGAATAAAATAAATAGATACGTCTAAAAAAATTACTTTTTATTTGGTTGCTCATAAAAAATGAATATTGACAAGTAATTTATTTCTTTTTAATTTTTTTTGTAAATTCAAGATCCAAACATATCTTAATTTTGTAACATTATGAATCCTTTAAAAGTAGAATAGTTAAATAAATAAATTTAAAGTCAAGTCTCCATTTTGACTATAAATAATGGATGTAAAGGTGTTATTTGAAATATGGATTAATGTAAAGGTGCTATTTGAAATAATAATTCGGTGTGACACGAGTGACGTGTGGGAGTTGACGGCATGTCAATCGGTGTCCCGATTTGAAAGTTATGTAAAGTTTTAGAATTTCAATACTTGGGTTTTTAGAGTTATGCTAACTCGGCCATCGGGATTCCGAAATGAGGAGGAAGGGTCCAAGGAGTTCGAAATTTGATGGGAGGCACCGGTGTGATACGAGTGACGTGTGAAAATTGGCGGCATGTCAATCGGTGTCCCGGTTTAGAAGTTATGCAAAGTTTTAGAATTTCAATACTTAGTTTTTCGGAGTTATGCCAACTCAGCTGTTGGGATACCGTACAGGGAGAAAGGGTCCTGGGAGTGCGAAACTTGACGGAAAACACTGGTGTGACACGAGTGACGTGTGAGAGTTGACGGCATGTCAATCGGTGTCATGGTTTGGAAGTTATGCAAGTTTTAGTTTAATAGGTTTATATTTTGATTTTGCTGATATAAGCACCATTTGAAATGACGTTTTTTCGAGGGAATAAAAGCCATTTGAAATGGCGTTTTTAGGTGTTGTATTCTTCTCGTATTTTGCTTTCGTATTTCCCTAAAGAAGGGGTAGAAATTAAACGTAAAAACACTTAAAGGCATTTTTAATAAAAACTCCATTTAAAAATGCGCTAAACTTGAATTGCTGAATAAAGTTAAAACAACACCCAAATTAAAAAAATAAGATAATTTTTTCCCTTTGTCAGAGAAATTTGCCTTGTATGCCGCTTTAGTAGCAGCGGCATGTGGATCTTGTTGGTAAGTTCAGGAGGGAATTATTTGTCCATTAACTTTGGGTAAACTTTTGTTATATCCAGCAAACTAGAACCAGTAGCAACAACCTTCTCTAAGGTTTTGAAGCCTTAACCTTTTAAGTAGGAAGATTCCATTGTTGACCAATTTCACTACATGAAAATATTCTATTGCCTTCAAAAGCATTGAATTAATATTACAATCTCAATAATGCCCTTGAAACAAAAATTATAGAAACAAAAAAATGCACTCATATAACCACCTATTTCCTCCATTTAGTCTTATTTCTCTCTCTCTCTCTCTCTCTCTCTCTCTCTCTCTCTCTCTCTCTCTCTCTCTAAAATTAGACCCAATTCTCTTTCTCCATTTTCTAAAGACAAATGCTCTCTCTCTCATTCTAATTATGATCAACCCAATTAGCGAACGTAGACCAGTGCACTGCTTCCATCACATGGACATAACAAGCATTTTCTCACCTACATGCCTACCAACCTACCTCCCTAACAGCATCCCAAACCATAAACGAGCGAGCCATGTCCAGCCACTGTTTTGAAACTCAAACTAGACCGGCTGGTTGAACCGAAAAAATAAAAAACCGGACCAAACAATAATCCGATCAACCTTCTAAACCCATTTTAATCAAAATTCGATTAAAACCAATAAAAACCACAATTGAACCGCAACCCAGCCACTAAAACCGATTATTAGACTGTCTGGTTCAATTTTTAAGGCAAAATTTTAAGTTTTAATTTTAAAATTTTAAATTTTAAGTATCAAAACTAGTGTAAGAAAATAAAATATCTTTTATTACTATTAATAAATAAATTAATAACATAATTATGCCATCATGGGTCAATAATAATTGACCCGATAATTAAACCAATGACCCATAACCCAACCTCTTTTGCGGTTCGCTCAGCGGTCCAGTTTTTAAAATAATGCCAACCATCACACACCAAACCCAAATCAAGACGGCAGTTGAGACCCAATTCTATAGCCACAAGTTCTAAACGCAATTCCATGGGACGCTGCATTAACCCGATATCATCACATATCAATTGTTCCCCAACTTCAACAAACCATTTTGTTTTACAAATTGAGAATTTGCTAACATTAATTATATAGTTGGCACTATTCGATCATACACGTTTCGGGGGAACATATTGTACGCGTTCATCTTCACATAGATTCTGCAAAAATCAGACAATTATTAATCGAGATCAGTTTCCAGATTGCATCAAACCAAGGACAAAGAAAATTTACACAAGAATTTCAACAGATTAAACTACATTGTGCAATCAAGCATGTTTCATCTCACAGTAGCACTAGAGAAAACCTCCCCCTGTATGTAAGTTTTTTTAATTACTAATATTTCTGGTTAAGATCTTATATATAGATGATTAAACTGTCTAAATTTAGTGGTCGGCCATAAAGATGACATGAACTAACGGGATCAATCCTGACTGTTGGGGCAATAAATGTGTGTCAATTGCTTCGGCATACATACCATACAAGTCCTCCAGCATACAAAAGTAAAAGGTCGAAAAAGTTAGATTACGGAAAATAAGTCAAACAACGGTCTGCAAAATCAGTTCCAGCAATGCTAATTACAAGGGAAGATTCATTAAGTATACAGTCCAAGCAATCCCAAAAAACGAAAACAAAAAAACAAAACAAAACAATAGAAACACGAGATATGATTCTGCATTCACAACCAGTTAATTCTAAAAGTTTTAAGTGCACAAATTCTTAAAAGGTAATTCTGTTACAGTATCAAGAAAAACTTGGGCCATTTTCTCCAACTGACCAATCAAGGGAAACAAAAATTGATGACACTGATCTATGTTTTGCAATGATATAATATCACCCAAGGACCCCAAGCCAATCCACTGAAGTTAAATTGTTCAAACAAGGTTTGCCTGAGTCAAGCATACAACAAAACACAACCCTAAGCCAGCAGCCTTAAATGATCTAAAAAAGAGTCTGAGACTCCACAGCGTTCAGGTCAAGAAATTTGTATATTCATTTCTGGAAATTTACTGTAATGAATAGAACGCTGAGAAGATAACAATGCAAGAGTTATGAATAATTTGAGAGACCAAAATCTATGAATTGCAGGATGTAAGAGAATGCAAACCTGCAGATCCTCGGGGAGTGCCTCCGACACTGCAAGCGTGTAACAACCAGGGGCAAATCTTCCTGCAAAAGGTTTAATATGATCATATATACCAATTCACCAAAACCCTAAATTTTGGCAAATAATTATCGAAGGTTTCTGGAGAACAGAAAACTAGTTATTTAATTCTATCAAATATCATTTCAAAATGTTAGTAGTGTGCACTTTCATCAAGCACATGGTTTTATTAAAAAAACATTAACTGTTCTAGTTTTCTCGATGGAATATCTCCTCTCTCCAAGAGTACTCTCTTCCTTTGGCATATTTTTTTATTTCACCCATGACAATTATAGTGAAACAAGAACAAAAATAACAGCAGCATCCGCAACAACAAAATTGACTGTTTCCTTGTCTTATCCTCACAGAATGGTCAACCTTGTAGAGGTGTACGTGAGAAAGGATATTATGGTCTGTTTGTATACTATTAAAACAAGAAATTTCTATTTGGACAATTGCTGAATCTTTATTAAAACCTAAGGTTCAAGATAAAATCAAAACGATTGAATCTCGATTTCTTAGTGAAATTTATAACGATCATCCTAATGCTTTTTGGGACAAAAAGAAACATATTGTTTCTCTACCCTATGAAAATGATTTTAATAATAGACAAATCCTACTAGGGCACGTCCTTGTCAAATGAATCAAGAATATCTTGAGCATTGTAAGAAAGAAATTGCTTCCTTACTTCAGAAAACACTCATTAAAAAATCATGCTCTCCTTGACGTTGTACTGGATTTTATGTCTTTAAAACTGTTGAAAAGGAATGAGGAGTTCACCGATTAGTTATTAATTATAAACCCCTTAATAAGGTGTTAAAATAGATTAGGCATCCTATACTGAATAAGAAAGATTTATTAGATCATCTTAATAAGGTCTTATTTTTTCAAATTTTAATTTAAAATTTGGTTATTGGCAAATTGAAATTGCTGAGGTAGATAGATATAAAACTGTTTTTATTGTTCCCGCAAAATATTTTGAATGGAATGTTATGCCTTTCGGTTTGAAAAATACTCCTTCCGAATTTCAAAATATCATGAATGATATATTTATTCCGTATCATTGTTTATATTGATGATAGTTTAGTATTTTCTCCAACTATTGAGTAACATTTCCGACATTTGAAAATATTTCAAAAAATTATTCTACATAATGGTTTAGCTATTTCTACTCCCAAACTGAAACTTTTTCATCAATACTGAATGCTCCTACTATTTGTTTTTTGGAACATAATATCTATCAAGGACATATTGTTCCTATTAATTGAAGTATTGAATTTGCTTTCAAATTTCTTGATGAAATTTTGGATAAATCTCAATTACAAAGATTGCTAAAGAGTTTAAATTACATTAGTCCTGATTATAAAGATCTTGCTAAGGACTCCGCTGTCTTATATGATAGATTGAAGAAAACACTTTCTCCATGAACTCTAGAACATACTCTGATTGCTAAGAAAATTAAGGCAAAAGTTAAAGATTTACCATGTCTTTCCTTGGCCAATCCTCATTGGTTTAAAATTGTAAAATTCGATGCTAATCATATTAGCTATGGTGAAATTCTTAAATAGGTTATACCTGATACCAAAAAAGAAATCCTCATACGCTTCTAGTAAATGGACAACGACTCAACTGAAATATGCAACAGTATAGAAAGAAATTCTTTCTATTGTTAAATGTGTCTCCAAATTTCAGGATGACCTACTCAATTAGAAATTTCTATTGAGAATAGATTATCAGGCTGCTGAATATATTTTCAGTAAAGATGTGAAATATGAAGTATCAAAACATATGTTTGCTCGATGGCAAGTGCAATTATCTGCATTTGATTTTGATATTGAATATATCAAAGGAAATCCTAATTCTCTTCTTGATTTTCTTACTCAAGTGAATTTTTCTAGGAATGATTCCCTATGATAAGGGACGCGGCAGAGCCGGGGTAATACTTAACGAGGCTGAGGAGGACATAGTGGTAGTCAAAAAGCCCTCCTTCTACTTCTAGTACTAAACTAGACAAATCTACAGTCATAACTGCAGATGATCCGATTTATTCAGATGTTCAAAATTTTATTGAACAAAAAAGGCAGGAGGCTGCTAAACCAGACCTATCCTCTACATCATATGTTCAGCCATTGGAAAATCTGTCTGATCATGCTAAAGAGTATGAAACTCTTCCATATACAGATCATATTTTGTTTCTTACACTTGTTGATCATCAATGGGTAAATGATCCTTGGTATGCCTTGGAAAAATATTTGGTTAGATTCTCCTATCCATTTCAAAGCGGGAAATATAGGACCACGATGTAAAATATTTTGGCATCAATTGATTCTTGTGAATTCACAAATTTTCACAAATTTAGCAAATGCTATATTAAAATAAATTATTTTCCCTCATGAAAGGGGACTTATTCCTCAAAGTGAGAAAATTTTTCTCTCGAGTGAAGTTTGCCATACCTTCATTTATTGGGACTATGCCCAAGCTTTTACTTTAGCGTTCTTTTATGAAAATCCTAAAAAATGCCATTCTTGATGGTTTAAGCTTTCCCCTTCTATTTATAAAAAAAATATTTCCTAGATGGTTTCACCAATGGTGGAAAAAATTTGGTCCACCTTTCCAGATTCTACCTAATTCTCTTCAAGAACAATATGGTTATTGGATTTCCTACACGTCAAAGATTTCTGGTACTGATCCTCAACAATATATTGAAGGCTCCAGTATCATGTATTTCTTTACCAAATTCGGCATTCTCTGAATATGGAAATGGGCTCCTATTGTCGAAAAACGCCAAGATAATATTATTTGTCTTCATCAGCACTTTCATGTTCGATATTGAAAAGTATTCAACAAAGAGTTGGATAAAACCTTAGCAGATATGACTGCTGTGATTCGATCTTATCAGAAAGAGGCTGAGTTAAAGAGTGCATCTTCTTCTCATCCTAATTCCTCTTATTCCAATAAATTGGATGAAATGATATACATCTTAAAGATGAAGAATCCTCTTATTAAAAAAAAAATTATGTATGAATGCATGCGTCAGTTGAAAGAAGAATTCTTATCAACTTTTCAAGATGATTCCTCTGATGAAGAAGATGATGATAAAGAAATGGTTAGTTCTTCTCAGCATACCTGTTTAACAGGCGAATCCCAAGATCCAAATGAGGATATAGCCCATCCAGATCATAATTGTAACACCCTAGAATCCTCACACTCACTCCATAATTCTCTTCTATGCATATATTGATTTCATGCTAATACTTCTTTATTTATACACAACTAAAAAGGAGCAAATGGTGGCAACAATGAGCAAAATAATCATTAAAGTATTACTCCACTTAGATGAGTGGAGAATAAAATTTTTTTCCTTGATAAGTGGGATAATTATCTTCACCTGAATGATAATGAAAGTTAACTCACTAAATTAGTAGAGAATAAAGAATTAGTAAAGTCCTATACCTACTTCGTTTACTTCATCTTATAAATAGTATATCTAGATGAGAAGATTTGAATATAAGTAAGCTTAAACATAGTGAAGAGAGAAGAGTGGAGGTTAGGAGGTTGTTCTTGAAAATTAAATTTCAATCTTTCGAAGAGGAATTCCAAGTATTAAGCACTTAAGGTGAGTAATGGTGTATTTGGAATAAAACGTACATATTTCCAATGCAATGTTCTTTTTCTACAAATTATATTTGAACAATATATTTTCAAAGCAAATGATTTAAGCAATACGTTTTCAAAACAAATGAAAATGTCTGTTACTCTTCAAAAATAGTTATTATATTTTGATGCGAAACTTAATATTATTTTATCAAGAAAATCCATGGATTAAGTTTGTATACAATGAATAAAATTTGAAAGCTATATGTGTCATACTCAGAGGTCCTACATCGGGAGATTTAAAATAAGTCGAAAGCTTGATATGATTAGGAAGACATTCCTCACAACTTTTTGTCGTTCTGTTGCGCATCACTAGTGCATACGTTTTGTTACGAATTTTTTATTTGGCCGAGATCATGAGTACATTATGAATTATATATATAATGTTGATATGTTGATACTTTTGCAAGTATAAAACTAAATTAGCATCTTTTGAAAGGTATGCTTATGTTTAGTATATGAATATCTCTTTTACTTGTTTCAAAATCTTATGCAAATAGTATTTATGTTATATGTAAATCAAACCCATGGTATATTTTGATACTTCAATTATTCTATTACTCACTAGGCTTGTAACTCATATTTTCTTAAACATTTTTAGTTAACCAAGATTGATAGTTTAAGTTTAAAAAGTTGTTAGCTAAGCTACCTATATGTGAATGTCATGAAGACTCAGAGTTATATTTTGATTTGTGATAAGTTTAAACTAGTAGATTTCCTTAGATTTGTGTTAAGACTATGGTTGTATAATAAAACTATGTTACGATGGTGACATAGATATTTACTTTATGTTTACTAATAAATAAAAAGGGTGAATCATGCTTCTATATTATATCAAATGTAGATGATCAATTTTTTGGTTTAGTTCGGCCTTGGGTAGCTAAGCTATTAGTCGGTTATGATTCCTAATCTGCATAAGGTGAGTTTGGGGTCGTGACAGTAATCCTACTACTGCAGATCTATTTAATGTTATGCTTGAATACTTTGAGCGAAAGACACATAAGACAGGCAAAGCCAAGATGATAAGGCTGGTAAAGAAAAGACAACTTGATTGCAGTTGTCTTGTTTACTTTAATAAAGTAGACATCAAATTTGGTTTAAAATGATAAAACCTCTTTTTGCCCTATATGAAAAAATAATTTTCACCTAGGTAAAAGCCTTTACCCAAGTCTTGGTCTTATATGGCCAAACGAATCCATACGACAAAGCAAAATAAGTTTGTCTTTAAAAGACAAACTATTTTGTCTTTTAACTTTGTCCTTAAAAAGGCATGTCTTTCATAATATGAATCAATCAGCCAAAATAATTGGTGCTTCACATGGCCGACCAGCTCCACTACCTAGGACACGTTCCATGTGATAGCATATTGCTTTTCAATTTTTTGTTTTATTTTGGACTTGTAAATTTTATTTTGGTATCCAGAATAGTATTTTCTTTATTTAAGGAATCCTTCACCCTTGTTGAAGGCATCGCACATTTTACTCTTCTTTTTGTCTTCCCTCTTGTACCCTTTATTCTTAATAATAATATCAATGAGCTTCTAGCTCTTTTTGTAAGTATTCAGTTTTGCCTTGTCCTCTTCATTGCTTTTTACTTTATTATTATTACTTTGTTAATATTACAAAGCCATGAGCTATGAGTAGTGTCATTATGTGCATCTTACATATTATTTATTTATGTAATCTTTATATCCAATGATTATACTGCTTTTCTTTTCATGTCATTTATTTAGATAAATAGCACATCACTCAAGTCATGTTAGTTTGTTAATCCTTTATTTTCCTGTTTAGGAATGGTGGATTTAGTAAAACGTTGACAGATGTGTAGGAACCGATATGACGCATTACAATAATTGAACGTTTGGAATACATAATTGTAGATACAAGTGTCCAACTCCCCTCCGTACAGGGACATGTAGATGACTCATCACTCCTCTGCATCGTTCCTCCTCCTCACATGCTTGGCACCACGTGGCAGCCTACTAAGGCGACGTATGTACCAAGTCAGCTCACTCACTGAGAATAGCGCGAACAGCACCTCTTCCGAGCTAAGACATCGAGAGGCCCTCACCTATAAGTGACCTCATGACACCTCCACAACGTTCGCCCATGGCCTCGCGCTCGACACCTCCTAGCATGGCTATGAAGCTTCTCTGCCAGCACATCTCCATACTTAACATAATTCTCCACATAAGCGTGCCTCCATAACCTAGGTTAAGAGCAGGACCTAGAAACCTCCACGCAGGATCATCAGGAGACAAGTGAATTAGAAGCTAAAGTTGAGAGTCCGTTGAGGGGCCTTGCCTCTCCGACCGATTTTAGAGAGAGGGATCTCCAAACAAACGACAAAGCGCATTTAATGTCTGAGCCGTCTGAGTCACTGTCACCCATAGAGGCGCAAGAGTTCAAAGGCGCAGAGTCAACATTTAGAATGTCGGTATTTGAGAAGCCCTCAAACTGAGGAGCCAATCAACAAAGGCCTTCATCACAAGTCTGAGGAGCCAATCATAAAGACCTCGACAGTTGAAGAACCAATCATAAATGAATTCCCTCACCTATATAAAAGGAACATTTCCTTCCCCATCGACAATAAGAGATTCATTACACATTGAATGCTCACCATCAACCTCTCCAAATCTCTCCAAGCTCATTTGGGACACTGCCACTCTCTCTTTTTAAGACCACCTCAACTCTCTCTCTTCCATCTCTGGTAGTTCTTCGCTTAAGACAACGCCTACCATTAACTTCCTAAAGGGCCACTCTGTACAGGTTCGACCACTCACTACTCACCCCTCACCTCTCTCCACACACAATAAGTAAATAAGATGTAAGAACACATAACTATTCACCATGTTCAATCGTATGTATTCTTCATCTTCTAATAAGAATATGGGAGCTGAGATACAAGAGTACCCAAACCAATTAGAATTACTCAACAAGTGGGTTATAAGTACTGTTAAACCCTCTATTATCTATAAGATAGGAACTTTTGAATTACCAGGGTTAAAAACTATTAAAACTCTTGAACAGACTATAAGTCTGGATTCGAAGAACAAAGTATCCAATTATTGGAAAGCCAAAATATCACTAGATATCAGAATAAATATAAATTTATTCATATCGAACTAATTCAAGTCGCCTTCAAACCCTTAACCTTAAGTGGTTTACCAGTTGTTCTACGTGATAATAGATGTTTAGACTGAAAATCTTCCCTCATGGGAATTATACAATCAAGTGTTGCACATAGTCCAGTATATTTTAATGCATACCCTAATCTTCAATTATCATTGACAAATACTAATCTGTTGGAGGCAGCGAGTCTCTTTATGAAACTCCATGATTATAATTTTATACCAGGATTTGAACCATTATGTCTTAGTTATAGGATTTACCATAAGGTATTACATACCTTAACCCCTAATTGTAGACAAATAAGTTCCACTGGTAATACTGTCATCATTGAAACTAATTTACTTAATTCTAAAGTTGCTACTAATCGAATGATTAGTTGGGACGAAATCCAACTCCCTGACACATGACAACTGCAACAACCTGTCCCTCCTACTCCTCTCATACAAGAAGAGTTAGATCAAATCACCTAAATTCCTAAAGGAGATATTGAAGTAAGATTTACTTCTGGAACCACTAGATTATCTGTATCTGGATCTTCTACATTTGCTTCCTCTAGATCTATGATTCTCCCATATAAGGTTTCTATATCAGCAACATATAGAGTTTCCATATCCAAACTCACAAATGATTTTTCTATTGACCCAGTCAGAATTTCTGACCAACAAATTTCTCATGGTATACACCAAAGGAAAACTACTTCTTCAGTAGAAATATCTACGGCTTTTGAAATGGATTTCCGTCTTTAATGGATTTAAGTCGAAATCAAACACGAAAAGCCCTTAATAAGGAGTTTTTCCAACCCTATTATGCACCATTTCAAGAATGGAACTACTCAACTTTCAATTCCATTGAATTAGAAAATTACAAAGATAAATATTATCAACATTTGATTGTAACTCAACAGTTGGAATCATTTGTTCCATGGTTTCTTAGTCAATATATAGAAACCCATTATATTCAGGTTTTAGAAGAAAAAGCATGGAAAATCGATCAAGGATCTGTTATCCATTCTACATTTCCTCCTACAGAACCTATTCAGGTGAATAGTTCTTCTTCCCAAACTTTAGAAGCCAATGCTCATGTTAAGCCTGCAGCAGATGAAATGGTTAATATTACCATGAAGGTCTTTTAAACAAAGTAATTATACAAATTTATATTTACAAACTCTAGGACAACAATTACTAAATCTTGATGAAAAACTTTAAAAAATATAAACCAAACTTCTTAGTATGAACACTAACACTCAGGATATAAAGACCTCCATAGTAGCTAAAGCCACCAATCAACCACCTATGGAAATCAATGGTTTCAAATTAGAATCTACAAATGAATTTGTCTCTATATTAGAAGACAAATTAAAATCTTTGAGTATTCATACTCTTTCTGCTAAATCAGAAGCATCTTCAAAAATTAGTTCTGATCAAGATGAACAAATTCATACCTTAAAATCTGAAATCAATAAAATTGATGCGAAGCCTTGACGCTTAGAACATTATTACTATAAGAGACCCACACCTCAAGATGTTCTTTTTGAAGAAAATGGTAATTTTATTCAAAATAATTATTAGTGTCATTCCATTTTTGAATGGAATTTAGATGGACTTGCAAATAAGCAGATCTATGATATGATAGAATGATTATATATTCTACTGTCTGTAAACCACAAAATAATAGTGATACAACTATTGCACAAATGATAATTTGTGGCTTCACAGGCACCCTCAAAGGTTGGTAGGATAACTACTTATCCCCTAATGCTTGTGCTGAAATAATAAATTCTGTAAAACATGAATTAGTCCCTACACCCACTGATCCTAATGCAAGTACTATTAAGGAAGATGCAGTTTATACTGTGTCTTGCTATATGTGAACATTTCACTGGTCGCTATTCTAGTAATAACGAGAACATTAGGACTCTTTTGCAAAATCTTCAATGTCCTACCCTCACCCATGTTAGATGGTATAAAGATGTTTTCCTTAACAAAGTTATGCAATTTCCTAATGCTAATAGTGAACATTAGAAGTCTAAATTTATTGATGGTCTTTCCTATCTTTTTGCTAAAAGAGTTAAGAAAACTCTTAGAGATAGAAATAATGGTATTTCTATTCCCTACCCAAATTATACTTTTGGCAGTTTAATTGATACCTATATTCAGGAAGGATTAGCTTTATGCAATGACATTACGCTAAAGAGTCAATTGAAGAAATGACAACTCATAGACAGAACTCAATTAGGAGATTTCTGTGATAATTTCACAATGGATCTACCCAAACCTCCATGGGATAGTCACACTCAATCCCATGGTAAGAAGAAGAAATATTCTTATTCTAAACATAAATCTTCTCATAGAAAAAAGAAACACACTACAGAAGCCTCCACTTCTAGTCAAAAGATAATCAAAATGACAATGCAAAACCGAATACTTACAAAGAGAGTTAAAAGCTCATTGATATTATTGCTAGGAGAAATTTATTACAAAGGGTACAAAAGCAAAGACAAAAACAAGAGTAAAATGCATGGTGCCTTCAACAAGGGTGATAGATTCCTTAAATAAAGAAAATACTGTTCCGGATACCAAAATAAAATTTACAAGTCCGGAATAAAATAAAAAAGCGTGTCCTGAGTAGTGGAGTTGGTCGGCCATGTGAAGCACCAATTATTTTGACTGATTAATTCATATTATGAAAGACCCGCCTTTTATAGGACATAGCTAAAAAACAAAATAGTTTGTCTTTCAAAGACAAATTTATTTTGTTTTGCCGTATGAATTCCTTTAGCCATATCAAGCCAAGGCTTGGGTAAAAACTTTTACTTAGGTGAAAATTATATTTTCATATAGGGCCAAAAAAGGTTTTATCATTTTAACCAAATTTGATGTCTACTTTATTAAAGTAGACAAGACAACTGCAATCAAGTTGTCATTCCTTTGCCAGCCTTATCACCTTGAGAGGAGTGAGATTTGGCTTTGCCTACCTTATGCGCCTTTTGCTCAAAATATTCAAGTATAGCATCAAATAAATCTACAGTAGTAGGAACACGATTTGGATGAGCTATATCCTCATTTGAATTTTGGGATTCGCCTACTAAACAGGTATGCTAAGAAGAACTATGATATCTATGTTACCTGAAACGTGGATCATTTCAGTACGTGAAACAGGAACAGGAATGTAATACGCCACATGTTCTAAAATATGGTACGCTAAAAGTAGACTTCTATAACGTATATTATTATAATTAAGGTACTTTTAGAAAAAATTTCTTTAATAATCAGACATTTAATAAAGCATAATTTATGTTTTTTTCAAATTAATCATCTAAAAACACATTCTAGTATGACCTATTTTTTTGTATATTGCTATGCCAAAATCCTATTCTTCCTATATTTTTGTTCATTATAATTGATTTTTTTCCTTCCGTTAGGTAACCTTTAAAGATATAAATAGAAAAAAATTTGAAATCACTTTGAATCGTTAAATTCACCGTTTTGAAACGCTAGAGTACCATATTTCGGAACGCTGTACCAAAAACACAATTCGCTAGGGTAGTAGAATATTATGGTAACACAGAAGAATCATCTTGAAAAGTTGATAAGAATTCTTCTTTCAACTGAAGCATGCATTCATACATAATTTCTTTTTCTGTAATAAGAGGATTCATCATCTTTAAGATGCGTCTCATTTCATCCAATTTTTTGGAATAAGAGGAATTAGGATGAGAAGAAGATGCCCTCTTTAACTCTGCAAACACAAGGTTTAGTTTTTCCATGTGGGGGGGAATGATGTGGAGAATTGGGCTTTTTTTTTTTTCATAATGAAGCACCAATGGGTGCATCCATGTACACAACAGTTACCATAGACAAAAGAGTCTCTACACCCTAAGAAAAAGCAAAAGAATCTAGAATTCTCTACAAAATTCTTTAGAATTCTCTACAAAATTCTTTTAGAGGTTGCCCCGTCAATCACCAAATTAAACAAGAAGTCCCCCACCATCCTCAACCCCAATACCTATCCCCCCACCCCAAACGCAACAAAAAAAGAAAAAGAAATAAAGGAGAAACAAACACATGAAGAATTAAAAGTTTGCATACATAAGTCAACTGCCTATAATAAATGCAAACAAGATATAAAAAACCCAAAGATAACACGGGGTAGCTTATTACAAGTGTTAGAACAGGGGGAAGAGCAGAATGGACAGAGGTGTGCAATGAAGCCTCCTTCTAGTCTGTTAAAGAATCTAGAACTCTCTACAAGATCCTTGTAGAGGTTGCCCCGTCAATCACCAAATTAAACAGGAAGTCCCCCATCCTCAACCCCAATACCTACCCCCCACCCCAAACACAACAAAAAAAGAAAAAGAAATAAAAGAAGAAGAAACAAACACATGAAGAATTAAAAGTTTGCATACATAAGTCAACTGCCAATAATAAATGCAAACAAGATAAATAACCCAGAGATAACAAGGGGTAGCTCATTACAGGTGTTAGAACAAGGGGAAGAGCGGAATGGACAAAGGTGTGCAATCAAGCCTACTTCTAGTCTATTTGCAATAACTCAGTGTAAGTGAGAAAAGACATTATGGTCTGTTTGCATACTATGATAATCAAGGAGCCTTTTTTGGTCCAAAAGAAAGTTTCTGTGATAATGTTTAGAATCCTAATTTATGATTACTCCAGGTAAAATTGCAGCTGGTCTCTTTAACATATGTTTTCTTATGTTTTCGAATCAATGATACTTTAGTAATTTCTAGTTTTGCTAAAAATGGGCTGTAGTACCTGTCCATGGGTCATATTTGGGTCAAGTTACGATAGTCGGCCATTATACGTAGTTTTTGGTAGGTCAAAAATAGTCTTAGTGGTCAAGTGTCAATGTTGCCTATTGTGAGGGCTTAGTCCTCATTGGAGTTGAAGTTGTTCTAATGTCTTTAAATACCCAGGTAATCTATTTACTCAATGGATTTGAGTTTTAGAGAGTTTGAGACTTCAATCCTTGCAAGCAATGTGTTAAAAACCGGACAGGACTGGCCGGCTTGACTGGCAAAATCGGGAAGCAGTCCGGATGAATACTAAAAACCAGTTTTTTTTTTTTGTAAAACCTGCCAAAATCCACAATTGAACCAGTGGCCTGTTCAAACAGTTCCTCCTCCCCCATGCAATGGTCAGTTCCGCCTCTGCCAGCGTTCGGCCCTCCAGCTCCAGCCACTTCTGTCCAGATACAATCAAACTCTCTCTCTCTCTCTCTCTCTCTCTCTCTTGAGCGAGCACGCATGGGCATGCGTGTTTGTAGAATGCTTTACTTTCTCGTTATTGAAGGTTACTAAAATTGGGTGTCTTTTCACTTCGAGATGGAGAGCTTTTGAAACAATTGTCTTGATTTTGGGATTGGCATAAAATATTGGAGATCACCCAAGTGAATCTCTTTCTTTCTTTTTCTCTGTTTTCTCAGTAACCAATGTACTGGAACATATGTTTTTTTTTTTTTTTTTTATCTACTGATCACTTATTTTTTATGTGTATAGATAGTTGTTCATGTGTAAACATATTTACTGACAACAATGGGCAAAATTTTGTTATTAGTTATATTTCTAGAAGACTAGATGTCCAAACCCATGGTGCGATCATCATGATTTGATCTGTATACTTTAATATTTTGAGGGAAGATAGTATGTATGGGGATAGATAAACATATACATATATAAATATATATATATATATATATATTAATATAGTTGATGGTTTTTTTTGTTCTCAAAGGAGAGAGAGAGAGAGAGACGCATCGTCAATGTTAAGTTATCCATAAATATAGACCTACAAAAGAAGAAAATTTAAAGAAAATTTAGGTTTTTAGGTAAACTTTTATAATTTCAATGCATATATATTTATCTATTTGTAAATATAATATATATGAAGTAATTATTACAGTACAGTTTGATTCTGGTGACCCTTAACTTGATCCCTTTTCCAATTCGCTTAATGGTGTAGGTTTCAAAACATTGCTTGAAAGGGTAAAACTGTTAGATTCTTCACCTTTCGAAAGCAGCAAGATTACAGTTAAAATAGCACTATTTAAAGCCACAAAACAAACTCTATTTTAGCCCCAAAACCCTAGTCTATTGAGTCTTAATAGATGACAACCCATCCCATGCCACTTGGCTTTTAGTTTAACATTTAAAACCCATAAAATAGTTGCCCTCTAGAGAATTTTTTTCATCATGAATTCCACCAATCCAACAACGAATTACTTGAAAACAAAGAGAACTCTCAGATTTTTAATCATTAAAACCTAGAAACTTGCTTCCACCAATTGAAATCACAAAACAAAAAGCTATTCATAACCAAAACCCACCACACCCCCTATCATATGCAGCTTTATCTCAAGTTTGCAAAGGCAGTCTTGCATCACAAAATAGCATCATCTTGATGGATATACGCAAGAATGTCAAACACATTTGACCTTTAACGTCATAAGTGTGATTCGATACAAGAGTCAGATAAGGACATTTATTTATTCATATATATTAATTTATTCGATAAGTCCTTCTCCAACATAATCTTGGGTTAGAAAAATCAAGATAAGAATGCACAATTGAAGTATTGTACTCTTAGGATTAGCTAGTAAATTAAGACAATACAATATCTTAGCCATTGGTCCAATAAGTTCCTATGGCTAGGTTAAATAGACTCTAGTTCAAGTATATCCATGTGAACACAATTGTTTATAGACCCTATACCTTTCCTCAAATCCAACGACACAAAAGTATGGATAGTTTCTTCCATGCCTGAAGGAACAATTAAACATCTACACAATATATAGCATACAACATGGATACTTATATTGTGGTACTTCTCACCATCTAAAATAAAGTTAACAGACTAGAGAATAAATTTGATAGGAATCTATAGCATCAACATATGAGCTCCTATTTATGTTTGAAGAACATATCAGGAACATCCTAGACAAGTCATCTCCGACACATATACTTAGGCCTGTCAATGGTTTGGATTGATCCGGACCCGATCCGATGAGACCCGATCTGATTGTCCAGATCCAACAAGAGACCTAGTGAAACCCGGATCCGCTAGATCCATTATTATTGAATCAGATATGGTCAAACCCGGTAGACTTGATTAGAAATCCGATCCGCAAAAACTTTTTTTTTTTGGTTAAATTTTCTATCTTCTTTATATTATCGACAGCGAAACTTTTGAAAAACCAAAACCTAATCTCTCTCTTGCGCCTCTCTCTTCAATGGCGGATGAACCCAGTCTCATTTGTTGATCACATCATAAGGAGGCTTGGATTGAAGACCCATTTCCAGTGGGAGTTTCTCAGGCGATGTGAGTGACTCCTCTTCTCTGTCATCATGAGTAAGCACAGCACAACCATCATAACGGTCTTCAAATCCCATTGACCACAGACTAAGATCTTTCGATAACAACAAAGAACAAAGAAACAAAACCCTTCTTACATCTCATCAGGCTTCATCCTGAATACCAAGTGTGGTTGGCTCCCCTTCTATCAGATTCTGGAGATTACAGTGAGGAAGATAACATATGGGGTGAATTATCGTGGTTGATGGTGTTTTTGAAGTGAGAAATCCGACAAAGACATTGAAGTGAAGACAAAGGAATAGTATGTATTCAACAAATTGCTTTGCCTTTGTTGATAAGATATGGGACGGGCTCTGGCTCTTTGAAGCGTTCAACACCAACCTAGTAATCTTTTACTCTCTCTCTAAAAAATAGAGCTTCTAGGATGATACATGTATATCCAAATCTCCTAGGAGTTTTACAATATTTAACCCCAGTGGTGACATAATTTTTTTTTAATTGGTGCAAAGCAAAAACTTTTTTATGGGTTGAAAACACAGGATCCCATAGGCTTCCACAAAAAAAAAAAAAAAAACCATTTGTTAGATTGGATCGGGTATTCGGATCGGTATCCGTTTATTAATGAATCGGGTCTATGACCATGTGTCAGATATATAGTTTAACGGATCCACATCGGGTTCAGTACTTGCCGGATCCGGATCGGATCCAGGTCTTCCGGATTTGGACCAGACTCGATGCATTGACAAGCCTACATATACTCTGTCATAAGCCCCACCCCCCCCTTCCCTTTTCCCTTTTCCTCTTTCCTCATGGCCTGTATTTTAAATTTAGTACCTTTTGCTTCCTTCACATTTGTAACACAAAACAATAGCAGAGAGCACTTCTGTTTTCTATCTATTTAATTTTTGGTCACAACATAGCTGATGGACATTTTATAGTGCATACGCATTTTGATGCATATGATAATATCCACATTGTTAATTGAAGTCATGTGCAGTCACTGTTGATTGAAAATTAAGGAGAACACAGATGACTATGAGGACAGAGTGAAAATGAGAGGCACCTTGATATTGTCTCGGCGTCAGATGACAATCTTTTTAATCTCAAGTTCAATACATGGAAGACCTCACTGTTAGGTTTTGACTTAAATCTTCCATGGAATCTAACCCTAATCAGCTCATATCTAGTCACCACGAAGGAGGAAGGAAATGGCATCTTATTTGTTTTACTGAATTTCTTGTTTTGTTCTTATTCAAAAGGTGGACCAACAGTCTTAGTAGTTGTAAGATTTACCAAAAGTCATAACACTTCAGCAAATTCACCGTAAGGCTTTAGTCCAATCACAGTTGCCCTACACCTACTGGTTATTCACCAGTCAACCAACACAGGCACAGATGTTGACACAAGTCCAGAGAGTCTTGGAGACATACAGCCTTGCCAACATACAAGCTCTGAATATGGCAAGCTAAACCCTAGTTCAAGAAGTAGGCGACTCTGTCTCTTAAAGGCTCCACAACATCTTACAAAGCAGCATAAAAAAACTTTAATTCTAAAATTTATTTCCAGGTGTTTGAATGGAGAAAAGAAAATAAAACAAACAGTAATTCAGAGATGACCATACTGCTTTTGAGAAGAAGAAGAAGAAAAAGAAGAAGAAGAAAGGCACACATAGAACACATTTTCTTAACATTGAACAAATCACAGGGCAATGTAATTAACCTACAATAATCTCATACAATTAATGCCAACAGATTATCCTTGAAGTTGGTGAATTTGTTCATTTAATGCTACATAAACAAGAGGTTGTACATTGTCAGCCAAGAGACCAAACGGGCAAAAGCAGCAGATATATAATAAAAAAAACTCGCTCACTAGGCAAAAGCAGCGGCGAATATGGATGACCATGTAAGTGGTAAAACTAAAACCTAGACGTGCTTCCAAGATATCCAGGAAAACAGGATGAAAATTATTACACATACCAATGCGAAGCCATCTAGCAGCCCAACTTCTGCTCGGATCCATGACTGAGATAATCCTGCAAAACAACTCACCATAACTTAAAACTAAGATAGAAGTGAACTAATGTAGAGAGCATGAAACACCAAAAAAATAAAAAAAAACGGCACTGACAGTAAGAATATGTAGAACCAACCAGTTACAATCAAGTATTGATGGGGAATTCTCCATCTTCATTCATTCTATTATTGCACTAAAAAAGAGAAAGGTGTATAAAAATTACCCAGTAAAATTAGGAGTGGTGCAATCGACAACACGCTCATGATCTTCGTCCATCTTAAAGAAAGGGCAGTTCTCGCATCCCGAGTCCCGAAACTGATTTCATACAGCACCCAATGAGGCAGTCGATTTAATCATGCCGAGTCAATAAATAAACCTACGAATACCTAAACAGTACACAGAATCATAGACAGATACAGGAGAAGGAAGGAAGACCTGGTCGTAGGTTTTGACAAGCCTGCAGCGAAGGCATGCCCTCAGCTCATGCCCGAAGCTGGTTGGAATCTGCGCTGCTGCGCTTCCCATTTTTATGCTTTTCCTTTTGCTTTTGCTTTGCCCTCTCTTCTCTTCTTCTCTTCTCTTCTTGACGGGAAGGGAAAAGATGTCGCCTCGCTAGTCTGCAATCAAGCCCATCGCGACTGTGTCTGGATGGAACCAATTAGTCCATTTAGAAATAGGGGTTTTGATTAAGGGAGGAAATTATTTAAAAGGAGGAGAACTAAAAGTGGAATTTGAAGGAAAAGCAATTTTCTTTTCCAATGAATTTTTTCCTCTTCTTTTTTTCAGGTAAGTATTTGGTTTTGATGCAAAATTGAAAAGAAGGAAGTTTGTAGACCGTAATGCCTCTACTACATTCACAGTAGTAGAAAACTAATTAAAAGGAGGATAATCTATATAATTGTATTAGATTATGTTTAAATAATTTTAACTCCGTTGAAAATCCAGTCTTTTTTTCAAAAGGAATTTTAATCCGACTTATTTTTTCTTTCAAATTCATCTAAATCAAATCCCATTTTACATCTTTTTTTTTCATTTCAAATATTGAAAACCCCACTTCAACATATCAATTATATGAAATCCCTTCATCCCAATCATATGATTTTAGTACAATATGAATTTATTTACAAAAAAAAAAAAAAAGAATTTACATAAATAAGACATATGAATCGATTACCACACCCTATTCTCCCCATTTTCAAAGGTTGGCTGCATAGTCTCAGCCAACATTGCTCCTAATGAATTTTACCCAAATGATGGGTTAAGTCACTCTATTATTCTAAAATATTTTAGTTATCCTTTAATTATTTTACTTGAAACCATGACCAACTTTTTTTTACCTTATTGAATGTATAAATAAAAAATATATGTATATTAGATTTTCGTTATTTTGACAAAAACATTACTCCTCCACTTTCATATTTAGTAAAACTAACTTGATTGATTTGAAAATTCTAGCTTATTTATTTGGAAGACGAATGCTAAAGACAGTCATTTGAATAACTGCTTTTCAAAAGTAGCGCTATTAACTTAACATCTGTTCTATACTTTTTAAGTGAAGCATGCATGGGCAACCAGTTGAGCTAAAAAAATGAAGCGACAAAATAGCACAATGTTTGTGAGAGCCAAAAGATAAACCCAACAATTTTTCTCTGTCTATTAACCAGTTTTAATGGCATCATTGAAACTCTTTTGCCTCTATCAGTCACCAACTTTAATGGCATTACGAACTCAGGCCAATTGTTTTAGTCCAACGGTTGAACTTTCTTGGACTTCCAATTTCTTGGTTCACCCTCCAAAAAAATATATTCCAAAACACAACAAAAATAAAATTATGAGAAGTTGGGACTTCCCCCCACCACCACCCCCCCCCCCCCCCCCCCCCCCCAAAAAAAAAAAAAAAGAAATATTCCAAAACACAATAAAAATAAAATTATGTATGACAAGCTGACCAGGACGGCTAATTTAAGAATACCCTGGTTTCCTATTGAGAAAGTTCAGTATTTGCATAGCTTAATAGTGAGCTCGACCTTTAAGCTTCATTTTTCATTTTAATTTTTGTGTGATTTCCTAAGAAATGCTTGTGCCTGTATCCAAAGAAAATGTAAAATTTATGGCAAATGCAATAGTAATAATAATTTGGTCCCAAAGCACAAAAAAAAATCTAGATATAACAATGAAAGTTGTTTTACAATCTTCTCTTTTCATTTGATTTTTGAAATTAAAAGGAGAGTACTGAGTTCAAACTAGGTAGATCCACATGGTGATTTTGCCCGCCTGCACGTGGTTGGATATTAGACTACGGTGGATGGAGATAGCTGTGATAAATTCCAGATCGGCAAGAGGATTGAAGTGTAAGATATTTATAGAGAAAGATGATTTCCAAATCAACAGTATAGAAGAACTGTGTAGCGAAGCGAAGGGTTATTTGGTCAGATCCAAAACTTACCAAGTTGATTACTCTAATTGGTCCTTTGAAAAGAAAAACAGAAGTCATAGTAGTGGGGCTTCGTATGAATTACATCCTTCCAACTCTTTTTTACATTTTTCAGTATTTGTCTTCTTTCTACAGCTTAGTCTCACTTCCCAATCTCTAATGCAATTACAACTAGCATCCTTCCGACGCTATTGGAAAGTTGTTTAGGCATGGTTTGTGATCTGTAAATATATATATGTCCCACCCCTTCTGCTGACAAAAAAACACAAATACCTATTATGAACACCACTGTAGACTCCATAAAAGCCACAGAGCCCACTTTTTAACAATAATTTCTTTCACAATTGTATTATGATGTGGCCATCATCATATGATTACAAGCAGAACCTTTGGATTCACATAAAACCTCTAATCTTATTTTCATATCTTAGTTATTTACGCATCTTGTGCGTGTGTAACCACTTGGATGACCAAATCAAACAAGAAAATAAAAGATATACTAGAAGTAAAAACAATGGCAATTAAGTTACAGATATTATTTCCAGGTAGCAGGCTACATAATTGACAGTTTTTGCCTGGTTCAGATGCCAAAAAGAAAAGCCAATGAAGGAGGAATTTATACAAATGTAAATAAGCATGGAAAGTGACCTCGATCTATCATGAATTCAAGGAACTTTTCAACTCTTTATAATCATCTCAAGTTCTTCCATTGCACTGGTGAACAATGCCATTGCTGTCAGCACCTACACACTTTAGATCATCTAGACCCCATATTCGAATTGTACGATCATCACTGGCAGAAGCTAACATGTGAGGATTTCTTGGATTCCAGCTGACACAATTAACAGCTCCAGAATGCCCAGGCAGTGCTGATAGGAGTTCCCCGGTGCCTCTATGCCATATATATACCTGCAGGAGGTTTTAAAAAATTACAGGCAATCAAGACCTAATAAAGATATGTTTCTATGCATGACAGAGAGAGGCTCTTGATGTAGAACCAGAAGAGAAAAAAGACACGGTAGAAAGGAGAGAAGAAACAAAGAACTGAGAGACGAAAAGGGAAGATCTGAGAAAGCAAAGAGAGGGAGGGAGAAGAGAGCACAGAAAGAGGAGGAAATATGATATTCAATATTCAAAATCAAATTCAATAATCCAAAAAGTAATCCATCCACACACAGTTGGCCATATTATATACGCTATATTGCAAGGTCCAAGTAGGAAACAAAAACAAAAACTACAATCCATCCCAAACTCTAATCCTATTCCTACCAAAATAAAATAAAGCCTAAATAAATCCTAATTGCTTGGTCTTATCCATCATTCTCCCCAGTTAAGTAAAACTCTCCTCCAAAGATACTAGGAATTAATGTAGACAAAATTGGGAATATTAGGAAATCCACCCATAGACAAAATGCTGGCAAAAGAGGAGGCTGAAAGATGCCTTGGAAAGGGAGCAAATCCTCAACAGCGAAATCAGAATTAATGTTCATATATCCCACAGCAGGTCAAGTGTATATGCAGTAGGAGACAAATCTCATGAATGATATGAAATGGTTCAGTGGCTCAAGAAAGAAGTGTCTGAAATGAACTGTTATCATAAGACTCAAAACACAGAAATCATGACATAATTCCCACTATTTAAATCTAGTTTCCCATGATGCACCTCAAAAGAAACTTTATAATTTTCATTACTTGAAGCAATTGTACTTCTACAATCGGCGTGTAAGTCAAGATGGTATGGGACAAGTGACTCAAAAGGACAAGCATCAAGAGTTTTTGAAAAGTTTAACATGAATATCTCACCATTATGCTTAAATACGCAGTCTGCAATCTTAAAAGGTTTAAGAGGTGGCTCAAATTGTAACTCTATCTTACAAAAATCCATTTTAGGAATTGTATTCATGGAACTCCCATTATTGATGACAACCTCACAAGTCTTATCCCCACATTCAAATGTGGGGAAACTATTAGTGCTTTTATTAGCATCCTCCTCTATAGGTGTGGAGGTGTGGTCATGTTCTAACACTTCTTGACTTTCATCATCAAACTCCAAGCGCTCAACTATTTGATCAACACCCTTTCTATAAAGTCCTCTAACTCATTCTCAATGGCCAAAGTACGATATGGACACTGAGCGGCAATATGCCCTTCGTGATTCTCTTTTGAGACAAATAGAGCAGCACCCGCTAAGGGGAGAATGGTGAGACTCAATGGTGGAGGCATATTGACAACAATAAGAGAAAAGGGATTCCTAACAAGATTACGGACGTGATTATCCCTAACAGCGGTGTCATGAACATTTGTCAGATAGATCTCTTAAGAGTCGAAGAATACCTTTTTTGTGGACCTTGTAAAACTGCTACATTTACTATCACTAAGGTTTTGCCTAAGAATAGCTGAGACAGGTCGATCAGTCCTTTGATCCTCTTCAGGAGGAATTCCCAAAGATTTGAGCAATTGGGACATGTTTAGCGAATTGCATGCAGAGATCCTCAAGTATGCTATCATGTAGTCAGTCCATTAACTCTTTCAAAATTATCATACTAGTGTCTAGGGTTTGAACCTTTTTTCTTTTTCTGTTTGTCTCTTATCTTTCGTTGTTGGGGGGGGGGGGGGGGGGGGGGGGGGGGGGGGGTTATGAAAGAATGCAACAGGAAGGAAAAAATAAACTAGGAGCAAGTATTCTATTTTTTTTTATCTTCTTTTGGGTATTGGGGAGCAAGCAAATTGATGTAGGATGTAATTGAACCCAATTTCCAATTTGATCAACTCACAAAACCGATATAGAAATTAAACAAGTCTTCAAAAGAGGATGTGTACATTTTTCGAGGTCAAATTTAATTCCCATTACATTTTGGTACTGCAACAAGTGCAAACTAGTTCTAAAAATACAGAAGTACAATTTAGAATCTCCAATATTTTTTCTGGTTCCCAATTTATTTTCTGCTTTTCTTTTTCTTTTTCTTTTGAGTTTGAGTTGGGTTTAGCTGGGCTGGTTTTGGCCTGTGTTTAAGTGATTGGGTACTAGGTTTACAGCCTTAAGGGTTAGATTTGGCTTAGGTTTGGGCTGGTCGAGCTTCACTGAACTTGGGCTGAGTATTTTTTGTATTTTTTTATCCTGTTATGCGGGCAGGTTTGGCTGGGCCTGGTTGTGAGGGGGGTGATGTGTAAAGATTCTCGGTTCAGGTTATAAAGATGAGTCGGGTCAAGGGTTATTTATAAACCTGATTCAGTTGTCTTCCACACTTCGACAACCTCAACGCTCTAGTCCTCCTTCCAGGACAAGACACTCCAGAGACAGAAGCTTGTGACATCAACAATGATCCACTCTGTCGAGGCTTGTTCACTCCAGTGTGGGTCAGACGAGGAGGAAGGAAGGGAATGCAACAAATGGTTGTAAGGCTCTGCAAGTGAAAACAATTGATAATGGGCGACGGTGAAGGTGGCTCTACTCCAGCAATGTTCAACAAGTAGATTTGAACAGTCATGGGAAGAAGGTTGAAGATGCTGACGACTCTGAACAGGACAAGCTCCTGCGATGGTTGCTGAACGATAATGGGATGTGATGGATCGAGGGTAAGGCTCTGATACCAAATTGATGTAGAACTAGAAGAAAGAAAGATATAAGGGAGAAAGAAGAGAGGAAACGGAGAATTGATAGATAAAAAAAAGGAGAAGATCTGAGAAAGCAGCGAGAGGGAGAAGAAACCAGAGAGGAGGAGAGGTAATATCCAATACTCAATCAGATTCAATAATCCAAAAACTAATCAATCCTTACATAGTTGACCATCTAATATACCCAATTTGGCAATGTCCAAGTAGGAAACATAAACTAAAACTATAATGCAACTAAAATTTTAATCCTACCCAAATAAAATAAATCCTAATTCCTTGGCCTTGTCTGATCTCCATCACTATGCGGAACAAATAAGACGAGATTAGGGTTTCTTAGAATAAGAGTTTATTGGGACTTTATTTTAGGAGTTCTATTTTATTTCGCTTTCTATTTTGATTTCCTATTTTGGCATTAGCTATACGTATGACATGGTATGTAAGGATTGACTAGTTTTGAGTCATATCCAATATTCAATCACGTGAAATTATTGAATATTGAATTCAAATAAAATCAACTGGCTCATTTCGTCAACCCGGTACCCCTTGCTTACAAAAAATGAAACTCGAATGTTCTGCCAAACAATATTGGCAAGGAGTCCAAATGAATTTAGAGCGTGTAAGGGAAAAGTCCATTACCTTAGGGGTTAAGATGAAGCAAAAGTTAATAGAAAAGTATCATCCCAGCTACTATAGGAGACAAATTATTAACCAATAATTTAATTTGAAACAGTTGTCTTCAAGTGTGACTGATTACCTTGTAAAGTTGAGGAACTTCTCATGAGGTGTATAGACAGCTTCGCATTAGATAAGAGACTTGGGCTATAGCCAGCAGGTTTGTTAACGGGTCGAGACTAAATATTAAAAGAGAAGTAAAATTGCACTCGCCTGACACATTGGAGGAAGCTTACCATTAGGTTTTAAATGTAGGAAAATACTATAAGCATGACTTCTGAAGTCGGGGAGTACCAATAGTCTAAGTTTCTTTTGGTAGGTTGAGCGAGTTTACACAGTCTAGGTCAATTGCATCAATGGCTTTCAAGGGTAGGAAATTCAATTTTGTAGTTCCTATCAACATGTCTCCACCATTGAGAGTCACCATTGTCATGGTCCAGAGGATATTGCCTCTCATTGTCCACATCATATTTTGACCACTAAGCATGAGTTAGAGGACATTGTAGGAGACAAGGTTAACCAAGTAGTTGACCATTCTGATAAGGTCAAGTCAATGCAACCTACAATAGGTGGTGTTGACCATTCTGAATCTCTTCTTTTTCCTCTTGCCTTCTTGCTCTATTCTTCTTCTCCTATCTCTCCAATTCTTCCCTGCATTCTCCTTCTTATCTCTCTTTATTTTGTTCTCCTTTTTCCCTTCTCCACTATCTCTTTGTCTAGCCTCTCTCTCTCTCTCTGCTATTTCTCCATATCTTTTCCGTCTCTCTGCTATTTCTACATATCTTTTCCGTCTCTCTTGCTATCTCTCTTCTGGTACTACATCACTTTTTCTTTCCTGAAGCCAGTTGTTTGCATTCTCCATTTAATAAGGACCCAACAGGTCATTCTCAACCAATTTGACAGGCTCATTATTAGCCCACATCATGAATCAGCGAGATTTCTAAATTGCACTGGTAAAAAAAAAAACATGCCATTGTCAATACAGACATCTAAAATTGTCTAAGGTGCTCTTTCTTTCTTGAAAACCAACTAAATTGGAGACAAATTGAAGTTTGGCAAAATGATTTCACCAAACTGCAAGCAAAGACTGTTAGTTAGTATCACTTCATCTTGCCATCTATTTTTTTGTTGGCGCCGGGGGGGTGGGGTGGGGTTTGTTTGGGAGAGGAATCTATAATAATATTATGATAGCAGGGGCTTAAGTTGACAAGCACCAATTGTTGGAGGACAATGTCAGGCATCCACCACTACGCATCCTTTAAACTGGAGTACTCCAGTCAGGGTGCTGAACCCAAAAGGCCTAGGGGTCAGCACCCTAACTTGAGAAATCCTATGGATGCATGTCTGAAACATATGCTCTATCTGCTGACTTCAATAGCATTACAATGAAAGAGCATAGCAGGAGTATATTCTTTGGAGTTTCCAAGGTTAACCTTTTGAAAGAGCTGGCCCAATAACGTTTAATAAACAAGACATATGAAGCATGCCAATTTCAAACCTTTCTCGAGCTAACCTTATACTACAATTGAACAGATAAACAAAAGCACAAAATACAGAATAGGCAGTCTAAACATTCTATCTGAACTCTAGAGCACAGCACACCAGAAAAGATAATAATAACAATAATAAAAGAGAGAGACAGGAAAAATGTATAGGCAGTGGCAGACCCTGGAATTTCTTTTCTCTCTTGGTGGTGGTGGTGGTGGGGGGTGAAAAAATTCTTGAATTTGGGAGAACATGGGTAAAATTTTCTGAATTTTGCAGGGTCCAGTACACTTTCTTATCAAGATACTCAAGAAAGACCTAAACAGAATTTTGAAAACTCAGGGAGGCCTGGGCCCCCCTTGTTCTCAACATAGTTCTACCCTTATGTATAGGCACACCTGCCTCGCTCCCTCTCCTTCTCTGTAGTGTAGAGAGAGAGAGAGAGAGAGAGAGAGAGATAATATCAATGTCCTGCTAATCAAATTTGAAAAGTGGAAATGGCTACTTTGAATCTTGCAAAACTAAGCATAAATAAGACTGTACCTGTGAATCCTCACTCCCGCTGGCAATAAATGCTTGCTCAAATCCTCCAAAACAAGATCTGATGATGAATCGAGTACGTTTGTGACCTTTATACTTGGAAACAACCCTTACATCATCCTCTATGCTCCAAAGATGGATTTCTTGGTTTATGAGATTAACCAATAAGAACTTGTTGTCCTCTGACAATGAGAACGAAGTAATCACTTGGTCCTCTTCAATTAGTCTCTCAAATTTTGCTTCCCTGTCATGCAACAAGATTGCAGTTTCTCTACAAATGCTTATGATCCTCTTCCCATCATCAGTTATGGCCATGTCTGATATATTGACCGTCCACTGCCCTTTCCAACATTCCAGCTCTCTTCCATTCAAATCCCACATGCAAATGCTCTTGTCTGTCATACCAGAGACTATTCCCTTACCATCTGGAAACCATCCACAAGATACCAGGCCAACACCAGGTCTTTCATAAACATAGAGACATACACCAGAATTAATGTCCCAGCGTCTGATAACCTCCTCCAGTCCACAAGTAAGGAGCTGACAATCATCAGGGCTCCATGAAACAGTCAACACTGGTTTCTGGTGACCAGTCAATGTGTGCTTCAATACCACTTGACCATTATCTTTTACCTGAAAAAGTGAAAATTGTAACCCATCAGTGAAGAGATAAATCTAGAAACATATAATCAGCATATCCTAAGAAGACTTGGTAGGTGATAATAACAGGTAAAAAACATTAAAAGCTCAGGAAGACTGTCAGAGATTAAAAAGAACATACTGTCACTCTTTGGCTGTCACTAGTCATAATTCCAGGTGCTTCCTGTATTCTTGACTTTTTCTACAGAACTATTGTTAATTGAGATAGACATCCCTAGTTCTGAAGTGTCAGCACTTGCATCATCATAACTAGCTATACGAAGTTACTTGAACATAGACTTCACATAACGTTCTCTAAAATAACATGCAATGTCACCATTTGACAAGTAAGTTGCAAGGGTAACCCACTGGTGTATTTGGGTAGCACATAATTAAAAACCTCAACTTACTCCCTTTGCAGTCCTCTTTAACATTACAAGAGATTGGCGACATGGAGTTGCTCAGGAAACAAACATACTAGGGGTGCACCGGAGTTAGTTCGGTTCGGGTTGATGCCTGTCCCAAAACCGAACTGACCTACATCAGTTTTCAAAAAATCAACCCAACACCGAACCATCACCCACTATGAATTGAACCAAAACAAACTGAAAAATCTCAGTATGGTTTGGTTCCATTCAAAACTGTTTTCCACCACTAAGTTAAGCAACAGGCCCATCTCTCTTGGTCATTATTTATGTATTTCAATTGTCTAGCCCATAGAAGATTTAAGCCCACATCCATAGATCACTTACTGACAAGCAGCTTAAATATAGAAAGTGAAGTGAAAAGCCTTTGTTTTTATCGACGTGGGACAAGTCTGTTTCTCTCTAGAACATAGAAAAGTGAAGAGGAAAAGCAACATTTCCTAAATGTTTTTACCGATGTGGGACAAGTTTTTACCTTTGGCAAAGTGTAAAACAAAAGAGAGGGTAGAATGTAAAATTAGTTAAAGCATGCTGAATCTCTTCCATGAAGCTATAGGAGAGAGTGATCAAGCATAGATTAAGATTTGATACAACAATATTTATGCCTTAGAGGTCAATAATTGAAGTGATTTATGTATTAAGGAGGCTAATGGAAAGTATAGAGAAAAGAAGGAAGACCTTTACATGATTTTTATAGATTTGGAAAAAGCCTATGGTAGGGTTCCTAGAGATTTAATAGGTGATAGGGTTCCAAGAGATTTAAAAGGGTGGGTTTTGGAAATGATATAAAACATGACTAATGGTGTTAGGACCATAGTTAAGGATAGCCGTAAGGGAAATTAATGATTTTTCCTATCACCATAGGTTAACATTAAGGATTGCATTGTACCCTTGTCTTTGTGCGTTAGTTTTGGATGAATTGACTAGACATGTACATGATGAGGTACCATGGTGTTATGATAGTTGCTAATGGTATTGTTTTATTGGATGAAACAAGAGAGCAGAACTTTGGCGAGAAGTTTTAGAATCAAGAAGGTTTAAGATAAGTAGAACTAAAACCAGATACATAGATTACAACTTTAGTAAAAACCAAAGTACGAATGAAGAGCTAGTTAGTATTGCAGGCCAAGAAATACCAAAAAAGTGGAGGAATGCTTTGGATGTCTTATGTGATCAATGTATACCTATGAGATTAAAAAGAAAATTTTAAAAGATGATTATAAGAGTAGCTATGCTTTATGGTACTGAATGTTGCGCAATTAGGAAACAAACATGTTAACAAAATGAGTGTAGCTGAGATGAGGATGCTAAGATGGATGCGTGGTAAGTCTTGATGAGATAGGATTAGGAATGAACGAATTTGTGAGATGATAGAGGCAGCACCTATTGAAGAGAAAACAAGGTAAAATTGATTAAGATGACGAAGACCAATAAGTGCTCCGGTTAGGGAGTGACACTATCCATATTGAGGGTAATGCTAGGGGACAAGGGAGGCCAAAATTAACTTGGATTGAGATAATAAAGAAAGAGATATTATAAAGTGGTTCAACTAAGATTATGGTCCTTGAGAGAGCGGAATGGCTAAATAGGATCCATGTTTGTGACCCCAAGTTGTAAGGAAAAGGCTTAGTTGAGTTGAGTATGATTCAAGGGTGCACAAGAAAATCAGTGGACCCAAGAACCAAACCAAACGTCATCATTGGACACTTCAGTGCTAGTTTTGGAGCTAAACACCCTGTGTAGCAAAGAACAGTTATATTTAAACTCTCTCCCTTCAAGCACAACAATTAACACTAACAATTTGTAATAATATATAAAAGGATATGTGTGGTTTTCCGGTCAGTGTGCGTACAAATAGTCAAATATAACCACACAAACAAATACACGAACAAGCATCTTATACTGAAAGTAAAACCCATTAGAATTGAAAATTAAGTGCTTTTTGAGGGGTTGCTCTCTCCTAGCTAGTCGAGGCTCCAAGTCCTCCGAGCAACCAAGGGACAAGCGGCTCAGCAGACCATTCGGTTCTAGCCTCCAATCCACAATTCGTTAGAAGGTCCCGAGTGGAAGGGAGGGGGAGCTGGGAGACTCTTTGGAGAGACCTTATGCAAAGTTCTTCAAGTTTAGGATACTTGGCCCAATGAATGAAGGCATTTGCGAGTGCCTTTCCTTAGCCTAGTTTGGTTCGTTATGTTGGGTGATCAGGCTTTTGTCCTATAAGAGCGGCCCCTCAAGGTGACCTACACGAGGCTAGCACGAGGTCCTTTTGGAGGAGGGCATCCTGATATACCAGCTGGTCATGGGCCATGCCACGTGCCTTGTGGAGATAAGAGTACCTACAAGCATCAAACACTTTCTAGTACCTTCGAAGTTGGTATAACATAGGTGGGAATGGTAGACACCATGAATTGAATCAGAGTAAAGCATCCTATAGGTGGGGATGGCAGACACCATGAATTGAATCAGAGTATAGCGTCCTGCCAAGGACAACTAAGTAGCCTTCCATCCAGTAAGCCTCTGTCTAGCCTTCTCCAGAATACACATAGAGGTTTGTTTAATCACTATGGGGCGTAACAAAAGGTAGTCTGAGATTCTTCCCCAAATTCATTGTTAAAGCCATGCCACCTAGACTGAAAGGTTGAGTTTGGTACTGCCTAATATTAGGGGGCACAAACTGTAATATCCATATAAAAGAAAAGAGACTTTATTATTGATGATATTTTAGAGGGTTTCTTAGCAAATAGTAAAAGTTAGAAAGCCCAAGTCTTTTATTTTACCTACACCCAATTAACACAGCCGACACACACTTTTCTCTCGTAGAAAGTTCTATTGAAGAGAAACAAGCTTTGGGGGAAGTTGGATGAACTTTGGAGGCCAGCTTGTCATTATAAATTTCAACCAAGGTAAGTCTTAACCCCTCTCTAATTATATTCCTATTCATGAAGTCATTAGAAAAGAGCACGAAAAAGTCTAGATATATTGGCAGACAAAAAATCTTGTGTTATTTTAAAGTCTATTCTTAAATGACGTATTGGATTGTGAGAGATATTAAGTTGTGGCTATCTATAGTGTTATATGTGATTAAGGAAGATGCAAACTGACCCGAAGAGTTAATTAAGAAAAAAAATTGAAGAATCCCGAAGGTGGTTGGCAAGGGTTCACCTTCATAGTCGAGAAAGTTTATTTCGTTTTTATGGCTTGTTGTGAACCAATCTGGTGGGGTTCAACAGATTTTGTGCTTGATACAGTAATGAATTGGTTGATGTCCTGCTATGATGCCATTTGGAGTGGAGACAGAGTATATATAAATTGCTGGAAGCCCTCCTACCGGTAGTAGAAAGTGAGAGCTTTAGTAATCTTAATTTAATGCTTTACCACAAGAATGACACTAAATTTAGATGAAGTTATGAGACCCTGGACTTAATTAGAATAGGGCATATCATATGCACAAGTAAAGTTCATTTTTCCATTAATAATATTTGTGTGGTGCTAAATGTACTAGGTTGGTGTGATTTTGGTAGGACTTAGCTTTTCGAAGTGGTTCTTTAGGTGAGAGGCAAGTGACTTACTAGCACTTCTAGTAGTTTTATAAATCACTAGAAACTGCTTCAGAATCTTATGTTTTGGATTATTCGATAAATCTTATGTTTCCTCTATGTTTTTCATATAAATTATGGATCAAGTGTGAAATTGTTCATCAAAGAAATTGTATATTCTTTTGTTTGAATGAGATCATCACTCTTGTTTGACTATGATTTGGACCATATGCCAATGAGAGTTAAAGATTGGCACATAAACTAGTTTCTTTTGGGCTTCAACCATAGAGCCAATTGTGGTTTTGGGCCTTGTCATAGGCTAATGTGACCATAGTCAGCAAAACTTGAGTTTATATATTTTGAACTTCGGAGAAATGTGTTTGTTTATATTGTTTGGATAATTCCTAACATTGTTACAGCATTTCATGTTGAATCTATTATTTAAATTGTGATTGGAAATTGTTTTATACAAATGATATTTTCTTACACTCGATCCAGCTGGTTGTGGCAGTGGGTTACTTACTGGGTTGTCCAGCTAACGTGTTCATTCTGCATTTTTTTTAAGATTCAGTTAAGTAGTATGGCTTAAGTGAGGTCTTAGAAGGGGCTTCATAGTACTTTTCCTATTTGGATTTGATTTTTTAGACTCGCTCGTTTATGTCCATAATTTGTAAGACTTTAATTAATTAGTTTGGAGACAGTGATGTTTTGAATGATTAAGGTATTTAAGGAAACATGAGCATTTCATTATGGAGAGCGTATGGATAAGATGGTGCTTGCTTAAATATTTTGGAGTGAAGAATATTTTTTTCTTTGAGATTGTTTGGTTTGCTCGATGATGGGTTATGGATTGTACAGGTTGTATCTTAGCCTTACATGCCCATAGGTTGTAGTAACCTTGTGAGTGTGCGGCGTTGTCACAAACTTCTTGGGTTGTTTTGGGATGTGACAACTTAGTAGTATCAGAGCATAGGTTTTGATCTTAGAGATTTATCTAGGATAGTAGAGTTTGGTGTTAATAGGGATTTTGCTGAAACATGGTTATCTTAGAAATTTGGCATCTTATGAATGTGTTATCCTAGTGAGATTGGACATTAAATAATGCCTTGTGCTTGCATAGATTTTTCTTATAGGTTGATTGAGATGGCACCTCCTAAGACACTTGCAGACATTGCTTGTAATTCATGTACTAAAGGGGCTAAGCAAACAGTTAAGAAAGGTTGCCCAAAGAAGAATACTTATAATGCTGCTAGGGCTTCTTAGGTAGCAAGAGAGGATTAGGGTATTGAGCAAGGTCAAGAAGAGCAAGGAGGAGTCCATAACCATGATGGTATACGCCAACTAATGGAGACTTTGGCAAATGTGGTGCAACAACAAGCGACTACTGGCAATAATTTGACTAGGTTAATGGAGCAACATCAGCAAATGACACAGAATCTTAGGGCTCAACAGAGGCAGCGTAGTGGCATAACTGAGTTTAAAAAACTAGGTCCACCAGCTTTTGAAGGGACTGCTGACCCTTTGGAGGCTGAAAATTGATTCATGGAAATGAAAAAGACATTTGTAGTGCTTGGGTGTACCAATGAAGAAAAGGTGACTAATCCCTCCTTAATGTTGTGGGGGAGTTATGATTGGTGGAAGTCAGAAGTGCGCCAACATGTACTTGATACAAATCCTTATACATAGGAGACGTTTAGGAAGACCTTTTACGAGAGGTAATTCCCTAGGAGTGTTCGCATTAAAAAGGAGAGAGACTTTATCAGACTTGAACAAAGAAATTTGTCAGTGTGAGGTTGAATTCATTAAGTTGTCTAGGTTTGCTCCAGCATTTGTAGGTGATGAGGAGAGTAAGGTATGAAGATTTGAGGAAGGATTGAGGCCTCAAATTAAACAAGGGGTGACACCTTTTGAGCTGGCAACTTACGGAGCAGTGGTAAACAAAGCCCTATTGTAGACAGAGGTCTTAATGAGGTTCAAAATGAGAGAGACAACAATCAGCGGAAAAAGGGTTACTCGATCAGGTTATCAGAGTGGTCAGAATTCAGCATTCAGCAGGGAATGCAAAGAGTCATAACACTCATTCTACTAATGGGAGTTAGGGAAACCATACCTCTGGAGGTAATGGTGGCAGACAGAGAGTCAATGACCCTACCTTTGAAGGTAGTGGTGGCAGGCCGAGAGGCAATGGTTGGTGTTCTAGATGTAATGGATTTCACACTGAAGCGGAATGCCATTGGATAACTGGAGCATGTTTTGAGTGCAAGCAACAGGGGCGTAAGGTAGCATTTTGTCCAAAATGAAAAGGACAAGGGACTACTTAGAAACCAGTGGCAGATAGGAGAACTCCAAGGAGCATGGCATCTTTGGTTGAGCAGAGAAAAGTCGGGGGCCAGAGATCTAGGACTCAGGGATGAAGCTAGCTTGATTGGGCCTTAGTAGCCACTATTTCAACTTGAGATAAATTCTAACTGCCACATTACACAAGCTTACCGGACAGAATTAAGATAAATTTTCTAGATGATCCACCTTAAGTGTAAGAGTGATCAAAGTTTGGTTAATTTCTTCAAGAAACTTTCCATTCAACAGCGGTGTTTGTGCCATGGTTGTGATGGAGCCTCCCACAATGTGCCAAAATCTCTAGAAGAACAGCAGTTGAAGCTCATCTAGACTTGGAGACTTGTAGGCTCCCATTGAGAATACTGCTTTCCGGATTTCCTCTGCAGTGATCGGTCTCATCAAATAACTTCAGTCTTCATCAAACAATCTAAAATCATAAATAATCATCCAAACTGACATTGGGCTCTGCTGTGTATAGTTTTCAAAAGTAACTAACAGTGATATCTTTGAGTTGGCCAACATATCAACACTAGCCTACCATCCCCCAATTTCAGTAACATAATCTTATTGTGCCTTCTTCAGATTGGAGTCATCCTATGAAAATAACTTGTATTCTAATCTCCCAAGGCCGCTTTATTCAGTCTATATTTCTGAAATCAGTGCAATTCCTCATGAACTAGGACCTGATTATAATCCTGAATCAGCTGCTTTTCTAAATTCTCCAGAAAGGAGAATCTAGCATTCTCTGTGTCTTCTGTATTCCAGCTAACCTGGCAAGCAGTCTGCATTTGTTCCTAACTATATGTGCAAAAAGGTGCAAGTTCCAAAACAAGCAGCCTCAATAAAGGGGACAGTAGTAAGTTCGAAATCCCCTTCATGAGAGTGCCATTCTTTCTTATCAATGTTTTCAAATTGGAGATATAGTAACTGAGCTGCTTCCATACTGAATGGTCTATGATTTCTTGGAGGGGTGAGGCTTCCCGATGCAATCAGCACTAGATGATGATCAGAGTGGATTCTCAGTAAGTGTTGAAGTTGAAACCAAGCCTCAGGAAACATTGTCTGCCATTGCGCTGTGCAAAGAACTCAATCTAACTCTCATGGATAGTCTGGTGCCTATGTTGGGAATTAATCCAAGTGTAAGACAGGCCAGCGAATCCCCTATCAATGAGCTTGCATCTATTAATACACTCAAGAGTTTTCTGGCATCGATGGTGACTAAGTTGTGCTCCTCCTTCCTTCTCAAAACCAAAGGCTATCTCATCTCATTTAGATCCCCTGCTACCAACCAGTGATTGGGTTGAGCTTGAGCTACACCCCCCTTCCAAACACACACCAAAAAAAAAAAAAACACTCATAGTTCTTCCAGTGATATCAGGTTAGGGTAAGCATAAAAGCCGTGAATAGCCCATCAATGTCACTTTTCTAACAAATAATAGCATTTACCACTTGCAAAAACGACGGCAAGATATCTATCTATAGCAAAAATTGTCTCTCCAAAACCTCCATATGCTACCTAATAAGCCCACTCACCCTTCGGACTATTCGATTAGCCTAGAAGCTAGAAACTCTAGTCTGTAGGAGCACCAACGCAACAAGATCGTCCTCTGCACCAACTCGCAGTGTGTGCAAAGATGCATCATTACCTGCCCCATGACTATTCCAAAGCAAAATCTTCATTGGTAAAGTTATCAAAAAGTGGCCGAGCATACGACTATTTACCATCTATGGCTGAACCCCTTGGGTCAGCTAGGCTCGCTATAGTTAACTCATCTCCAGCACAACACTCGAAGAAGCACGGACATGAACACGAATACGGAAACAAACAATAAAAATAAATGATACAGACACGACAGGGATATGGCAAAGAATATATATGTTATATTTTTTTATTTGCTATGTATACGAATAAAACATCTACGCATCCGCAAACCACCAAAAATATTAAAAGGATAAGACTAATTCAACATGAAAAACACTATTCAATCCATAATTTAAACATCATTTAATATAAAACAAGACAAATACAAGTTTAAATTTAAAACATGACTATCTAATACGCATAAATCCACATTATTTTTGTTTTATCAATGGATTGCAAGTTTTCTTCAAACTTGTAAAGAGTTTCACATGTCTAAGTGATAGACACACGTGACCTCCAAGTATCCGAAGTCTGTCTAGGTCTAAATAAATTTAAAAAATTAAAACACGTTTGGATGTAGGTTTGACACGTGTCGGGAAGTGTCCAACGAATATCAATGTCCGATATGTATGGCACCTTCTTAGAGAGGGTGGTGCTTCTTAGACAATATTTATCATTTTGGTGAGCTTCCAACTCATTGCACTTGTACACATGTTTGATTCTAAGAGCACTCCTACACAGCCATAATTTAGAGACCCATAGAAAATTTACCTCCCATATAATTGTCGATTGATCTTTGGATGATGAAGCCAAATATTTCCCGTTATGAGAGAATTGCAAAAACCATACTTCATCCTCATGTGTGTGCAACACCTGTTCCATTAAGATATAAAAGAAATAATTAAACTAACAGTTTCAAATGATTACCAGAAGCAAAGTTTAAATCAACTATGCACCCCATTTGATGTACACAAGACATCATTAAATAGGTTGTAGAGGCAAACTTAAATTAAACAAATTATTGCAAAAATGAGACATCATCACTGAGTGGTTGCAAAAGATCCAATAATCATAGCAATAAAATATGTTTATTGTTTTTTTTTCTTTTCTTTTTGATAAGTCATTAACATTGTAACCAGAAATTGTGCAGTCTAGTTGAGATATACAAGACATCATCACTACATCAGCCCACGAGTGGCTCAACAATGTCCAGATGCAAGGAGGAAAGTTCTAGAAATCGGGTTCCACTGCATGGGCCCACTTGAGATCTCTTGTAATCAAATTTTAGTTTTAATCAACTCTTACTTCATATTTTTGTCAGGTAATTATGCCACTAAATCAGTTCGGATGCGTTTTTTCATGTTTAATGAGTTAATGGTGTTTTAGAAATTTTACATTCTTACCCAAAAAAAAAAAAAAAAAAAAATTAGTCTGAGTTGTACTATATGCCCATCACTTTTGTATTGTTATTAGATGGCCTAAATTATGTCATTTAGCCTTAATGCATGATCTAAGGCAGGTTACACCAGTTCTGAAGTCACAGTTCTTCAATTTTGGAATAAAAAATGAAGTGATCTTAGAAAGCTAATCTCTTGTCCTACACAAAGTAGGTATTATACTTATAAAAATGTGTTAAAGTTCACTGTTTTACGAAATTTAGTTCTACCCTAAATCAGCAGCAGGAGAGCAGGACAAAGCTAATGTGAAGTTGTTGGGAGAAGGTCGAGAGAGAAACATCACCAGTTACTTGCATCTTGATGCAGTCCTAGGTTTTCAATACATGAACTATAAATTATGCCTGGAGAACTTCATGAAATGCAACCCAAACACCCCAAAATTTAGGAGGCAACAATCTCTCAAATAGTAAACAAACAAGGTGAATTGCAGTAAAATAATAAGCCAAGATATTGAACCACTTAATAGAACTTAATTTGAACACTGATAAGTACATGAACTAATTTATTACACATAAAATTAAGTAATTCAATACAAGAAATAAAGTTGGGAGAGGAACAGTAGTTGCATAGAAGAAAGAAGCAGCAGCAAAGACTGGCAGTAATAGCAGCAGAGAAAGAATGTGATAGCAGCAGAGGAAGAAGAGAAACAAAAGACAGAGAAGAAGGGAGCTGCAGTGGTGCAAGGAAGGGAGAAGCTGATGCAGAAGAGAAGCAGAATAAGAAGATCCAGGAGAGAAGATCCAGCAAAGAAGAATGAAGAAGCAGCAGAAATGTGGGGAGGAAAGAAGGTTCAGCAGAAGAAAAAGGGACAAAAACAGCAATCTGTAGAGATGCAGAGGGAAGGGAGAAACAGAGAGCAAAGAGAGGGGAAAAGGGAAGTGGGATAGGCTCCAATCATCAAGAGTATTTGTCCAAATTCAAATCTCCTATCATCATATTACATGCTGCTATATAAAAGAAAAGTACAGATAGATTTCAAAAGATTTTATCAAAATTTGTGAGCTGTTTGTCTCTCTGCTGGTTATCAAAGGGGCATCTGAATTGGCTGCTGTGGCTGCTGATTATCTGCTAGCATTGGTTGCTATAGCTGCTGATTGTCTGCTGGCATTTATTGCCTGCCAGCCTAAGCTACATCAGTTCTCCCTGAGTGGGAAAAAGTCAACTACGTCAAGAAAGCCTCTACGAATCGCTAGAACAAATCTTCCCGATGTTATCTCAGATCGGCCTCATCAATCCAAGAACTGTTCGACAATGGCCGATCTTTCCAATGAACCGAATACCTCTGGTGAATTCCTATACGTGTCTTTGAAGTCCAAATATCAACAACCTCTTCAATATACTCCTTAGCAGGTCTAGAAATATCTGAAAAAAGGAGGGTAGCAACCTCCACATGGTCTAGCTGGTCTCTGAGTGAGGTAGGGATGTCATAAGGAAGATCCAAAAGGTAGGCATTAGTTCCGAACTTCTTAAGAATGCGGAATGGTCCAAACATATTTTGACTCAACTTGCCATGTGATCCAACTAGAAATCTTTCATGTCTAAAATGCATCATAACCAAATTGCCCACTGAAAAGGATTGTTCCCCACGACGTCATCTGCAGCCTCTTTGTACTTAGCATTGGAAGCTCATAGCTTCTCAAGCGCCTCTTGTTGCATGTCTCTTATATGCTCAATGATTTCATCAGTCTCAACGCTACGATGACCATAGTAAGGGATAGAAGAACGATCAAAGATATGGAAAATGGGATGACCATAAATAATTTCAAAAAAAATTTTCCGGTTGACCTATTCAAGGAACTATTATAGGCAAACTCAGCTTGTGGTAGAATCAAGTTCTACTGATGTGGTCGTTCACCTGCTAAACATCTCAAAAAATTACCTAGCCTACGATTGACTACCTCAGTTTGTCCATTTGTTTGAGGATAATAGGCACTGCTAAATTGAAGGGTAGTTCCAAGCCTACTCCATAAAGTTCTCCATAAATGACTCAAGAGTTTAGTGTCCCTATCTGATATAAATGTCCTAGGTATGCCATGCAAACGAACTACCTCCCCAGAGAATATATGAGCTACATGAGATGCATCATAGGTCTTTTGACAAGGAATGAAATGAGCAATTTTAGAAAACCTATCTACAACCAAAAAGATTGAATCCACCTTGCTAGCAGTCTTAGGCAAGCCCAACACAAAGTCCATGCGAACATCCTCCCATGATCTACAAGGTGCTGGTAAAGGAGTGTACAGACCTATATTTTGTGAGTGACCCTTACATGATTGACAAAAACGACACCTACTCACATAACGAACAACATCCTTCCTCAACCTAAACCAAAAGTAGATCTACTCTACCAAAGCAACAGTTTTGGTTTGTTCAAAGTGACCATCCAAACCACCACTGTGTAACTCATGGATGAGACTCTCATAAAGGGACCCCTCAGGAACACAAAGACTGGCTACCACAAAAATAGGAAACCATCCTGAATCATATAGGATGCGGATGAATCGGTACCTAGTTGATCACCGGATTCCCAAATAGGACCAAAATACAAATCACTAGCATAATGAATCAAACGTTACAACTATCTGTCTCATACTCACAAGCAAGTATGAGTGGTGACTCAAAGCATCCGTTGCTCAATTAATAACCCCAGCCTTATGCCTTAGGTTAAATATGTACTCGTGAAGAAATGAAGACCACTTAGCACACTTCAAATTCCTCTAGGAATTTAAATATTTTGAAGCCTCGTGTTCAGAGTTTAACATAAATTCCCTATGGATAAGGTAATGCCTCCAATGTTTCAAAGCTTGAACAATGGCACAAAACTCTACATCATATGTGGACTACCTAGATCATGCCTCTTTCAGCCTTTCATTGAAAAATGCAACAAGCTGCCCTTCGTGACTCAAGATGGCACCTATTCCTATATGAGAGGCATTTCATTCAACCTCAAAGACCTTGTCAAAATCTGGAAGAGCAAAGACTTAAGAACTAGTCATTTTGGCCTTCACAACTTGAAAACATTTCTCAGCTTTTGGGGTCGACTTAAAAGAACCCTTCTTAAGACAATCAGTTATTCAAGCTATAGGGTACTAAAATTCCTAATGAACCAACTATAGAAAGAAGCTAACCCATGAAAGCTACGAACATCACTAATTGACTTAAGGGTAGACCACTATTGAATGGCTTCAAATTTCATTAGGTCAACCTTAGTCCCCTCCGCCAACACAATATACCCAAGAAAGATCAAACTATCGATAAGGAATGTATATTTTTTAAGGTTGACATAAAGTTGATTGTCTCTTAGGGTTTGTAGTACTTGCCTCGAATGTATTAAGTGATCTTCTAGATAAATACTATATATCAAGATATCCATCGAAGTATACGACTACAAATTTTTCAATGCAAGGTTCGAGGACTTGGTTCATTGTACACATGAAGGTACTGCGAGCGCTTGACAAACCAAAGGGCATGACAAGCCATCCATATAGACCCTCTCTTTGGTTTTGAATGTTGTTTTCGCTCATCTCCTAGTCATATCCTAATATGATGATATCCACTCCTAATATCAATCTTAGAGAAGATTTTTACACCACTCAACATATCAAGCATGTCCTTGAGTCTAGGCATGGAAAACCTATACATGACAGTAATTTTGTTGACAGCGCGACTATCAATGCACATTCTCCAAGTGCCATCCTTTTTTGGTATGAAGAGTGCTAGAATTGCACAAGGGCTCATACTTTCCCTAACAAGCTATTTTCCTAAGCAACTCTGAGACTTGTCAATGCAACTTTGCATGTTCAAGTGGACTCATGCGGTAATGAGCCAAATGAGCACC
Source organism: Euryodendron excelsum (assembly GCA_033060915.1). Classification (NCBI taxonomy): domain Eukaryota; kingdom Viridiplantae; phylum Streptophyta; class Magnoliopsida; order Ericales; family Pentaphylacaceae; genus Euryodendron; species Euryodendron excelsum. The sequence goes on along the minus strand of CM065388.1, from coordinate 42,629,639 downwards.
AAGAATAAGATCTATGCAATGTTGGATATCTCTCATGGGAGGAAGCCCATCGAGGAGTTCCTTCGGGTAAGATCCCTAAATTCATCTAATAGAGGTTGAACTTCTATAGGCATTTTTGGCACATCTTTCACCTCTTTACCCATTAGCAGACAAGCAACTTGAGTCCCATTCAGTTCTATTTCAAATTCAACAGGTTTAGGCTTGAATCTACTTTGGTTTGGACATCCTTCTTCTTAGGCATCTTTGCATCCCTTCGAGGATACAAAGTTTTCTCAAACTTGTCTTTCTTGAAGGTGAAAGTGTTCTTTTCTTCCTCATGTTAGGTCTTTCTATCAGACTGCCAAGGAGGCCGCAACATTATGTGGCCCACCTCTATTGGAACAACATCACACCAAACCTTATCCCTATAATTGTTCCCAATGGAAAATTTCACTAGACCGGTGAGTGATTGGGACTGCTCCTGCTTCCTTAAACCAGGCCACCTTATAAGGTTTGACCAATTTCTCAGTTTCCAAGCTAAGCTTGTCAACTATCACTTGAGAGAGAAAATTTTCAATACTTCCACTATCTAACAACAACCGAAGACAGCTTGCCTAATGCTATGCATGTAATGTGGAAGAGGCTTCATCTCAACAATATATCATCAAGACCTTGGGAACTATCATGACATAATGAATCACCAAAAACTGGACCTCACCATTTACTCCTTGTGCCTGGAGGAGGTTGGACTCTTCCTCCCCTAAAGGCTCCTTACGATCATATTCATCTTCTTGGCTAGGATCACGTACATCATCTATCAGGTATAATTGTGGGATGAATTTCCTCTTTCGACACTCTCATGACCTGTGTCCTGGTTGCATACATTTGAAACAACTGAATGTAGATGGCTTAGGACCAAGAATTCCTTTATTTCTCTCTAAATGACCTGCATTGGAGTTGGTGGACTAAGGGGGTGCTATGTTTTGTGCATTATTGGACAACTTACTTCCTGCTTGAGTCTTCACAACTAAACTCGATCCACCCTTAATCATATCTGACCTATGAGCTAAAGACTACCTAAGTTGACTCTCTAACGTAAGTGCTAGACGGATGCTTCATCTACACGTGCCAAGTCATGGAGAACAACTTGGTCCTAAATAGGAATGAGTAAGCCCGCCACATAACAAGCCACACTCTGCTCCTCATCTTCATTTAGATCCTTCCTAGCTTGGAGAAAGTAAAACTCTCTTGCCACAAATTTATTGTTCTGCCTCACGCTGTGAAACTTTTGGAAAAGCATCTGACGGTAATCAAACAAGAGGAATTTTCCTCGATGTTTCTCTTTCATTTGAACCCACAACCTAATCTTTTCCTTACCCTTACGGACTCGGTTATCTTGGATTTGTTTCCACCAAACAACAGTATGACTTTAGTTTCAAACTGACAAACTTAACTTTCATATCCTCTGGCATGTCTTGCCACTCAAAGAACTAATCAACTCTATCGATCCAATCTAAGAACTCTTCAGGTTGTAGACGACCCTCAAAGTCACCTGCATTCACCTCAATACCATGGTCCCACTTCCTATCTACTTCCCTACGAGGCCTATCATCCACCCTACGACCCCTACGTTCCTTGTTTCAAACTAACTCTTCAGAGTCACTCTCTTGAACCACCCCACTAGGTCTCCTATCATTTTGATTTTGGTTTTGGGGAGGTGTATCCACTCCTAATCGACCTACGATGCAAGTAAGTTCTTGGATTTGTGTTTGGATTTGTTCGACCACCTAGTGTTGGTGTCGGAATGCATCTTGCCAAGACTCTCCTTTAGGGATTGGATTGGTGTTATTGGACATGGAAAATGTAGGACACTGACAACAAACCTATAACGACCTAGTGCAATGTTATGACAATCTAGGAACAAGGTGGCAGCAACTAAAAAGGTGGGGTGTTAGTGCAATGCAAGTATACTAATGATGTTGCTCAGCATAATATGGGATTAGTAAATGCAAGGGAGCATGCAAACTAAAATTCCAATGCAAAAAATCTGAAAACAAATGATGCCTAAAGCCTAGGACAACAAAGATGCTCCCAAAAAAGTGTTTATTTTCTAACAGATATTTGACCAAACACCTGATATGCAGACAACTATGTGCAGAAATTTGTGAGAAAAACACTACAACCGTATGCTGTGATCCCAATTGATGCAGTCTTAGATTTTCAATACATGGTGTTTATATAAAAGAAAAGTACAAAATAGATTGTAACAGATCTTATCAAAATTTGTGGGCTATTTGTCTCTATGCTGATTGTCAAAAGGGCTGCTGATTGGTTGCCATTTGTGGGCTATTTGTCTCTCTGCTGATTGGTTGTCAAAAAGGGCTGCTGAATTGGCTGTTGTGGCTGCTGATTGTCTGCTGAGCGCATTTATTGCCTGCCAGCCTAAGCTACATCACCTCTAAAGGTATGTGTAAACCTAATGTCAATAGGGCCCTGCAATTGGGGGATATGAGGAAATTGATGCAGCAGTACTAGCCAAATTGGGTTAGAAATCCTAGTGAAAGAAGCTAACTTCCGGTTGATTTATTAGACTTGTCTAGAAAATCAAGATTCATTTTTACATCAAATGTCCCTCAAATGCCTCTTGGACATGGCAGTATTCTGAATAAGCCTAGTTCTTTTATACCTTCAAAATGAGAGAGATAATATCAATTGTAGATCCATTTTTATAGCCATAAAAACCAAAAAGTATCCTCAAACCCACAAATAAAGTTTCCAGTCAATGTTGAGATAGACATGCTCAAAAAAAAGCATCAAAAGAGGGTGTCCCCACAATATGCAGTTGCCTCCAGACAATAGCATTAAATTGAATAAGGCATGCCTTGACAATATGCTTTTCACATTCTCCTATCCTTGCTTAATTCCTAAGTTTAATTTGCTGACCATTACTATGACACCCAGACCTTCGTATTCCATTTTATGCATTTGATTACGTGTTATATGTGTTTAATTATGGTTATGTTAGAATTTAAGTGTGTCTTGATTGCTAGTTGAGTTGAAATTGCATGGGCGCATGTATATTTGATTAGGGATTTTTCATAACCGGCTAAAATTGAATTTTTATACTATAGACATGATCAAACACTCTAATTAAGAAGCTTAATTAGCTTCATTTAATGTTAATTGTATTTTAGTACATTTTTGTAAAAAGCGATTTTTTATTAATTAAATTTAATTGTGATTAATTAGTCTAATCGGAGATTAGTAAGCTCAAGCATAATTAACTTAAGTGAAGATTAATTAGTTTAAACCTTGATTAATTAGTTCTTACTCATGTTTAATTAGAAGAATGAGTGTTAGTGTGAGAGAGTGACACCACATTAAGTGGGACCTCCTCTCTACTTGTGTGAGGGACATGTGTCTCTTTTAGCTATGTTATCTTGCAAATTGCAAGACGTGTATTTGTTTGTATGTGTGTGTATGTGGGTGTGTCATGCTTCTAACATAAGGGAGAGCGAGATATAGAGATAGAAGGAGCTGCTTGTGCAGAATTTGTGTTAGGAGAGGAGGAAAGTGAGAGAAAGTGAAAGAAAATAAGAGGGAAAAGAGGAGGAGCAGGAGAAAATCAAAGGGAAATCGCATAAGACTCAAAACTAAGGTATAATCTCTTATTCTAAACTTAATTTCTTCATTTTAGTTAGAAGAAATCACAGCTAAGAAAATCTTTGCATATAGCTTTGATGAAAATTAGAGAAAAGAGAGTGGAAGAATAATAAGAGGAAAAGAGGAGCAGCAGGAGAAAATCAAAGGGAAATATAAGACTCAAAACTAAGGTATAATCTCTTATTCTAAACTTAATTTCTTCATTTTAGTTAGAAGAAATCACAGCTAAGAAAATCTTTGCATATAGCTTTGATGAAAATTAGAGAAAAGCGTAAGAGTAGTAAACCTTATCTGGATGACTTGACATGATGATATTGAGAGATTTAAGTGACCAAGATTAGTGCTTTTAGAGGTTTTGCATGAGACCTTCTAAGACTCTAATGTAAACCTTTAGACCTAAATTAGTTGTCTAGTGTGGTTTTTATGCAAGATTTAATCTAAAATTCAGAATTGACCAGCTTGTACTATTCTAGCCATATCTCTTTCAATACTTCGAATTTTGTAATGAAACCAAAACCATTAGAAACTAGACTTCTATACCTTTCCAATGATAGGTTGTGGACTAAAATCCAAGTTTGTATGAGAAAAATATGCCCATTTGAAATTGGGTCAACGAATCTGCCTAGGCTGAATTTGTCCATTTTAATCGAGTTAAATGCAAACCAACTATTATATGGTGCATTAATTTGTGATGTTTGATTACATTGCATGTTCTCATTGTGTAAGACTAACATAAAAAGAGGGATTCTAAGCGTTAAAGACTTGAGGTGAGTGTCGTGGATGCTTGGAGCTATTCATTTCAACTTGATTTACCTACGAATATTTATTTTGGCATATTGAACTACAAATAATATGCTTTTGATTGAAATGCTATATTTTGAAATGAGATTTGAATTCCATGGACTCTTTTGCTTATGAAATGTTTAAAGATGTGTTTTAAATGTGTTATGTGCTACACTCGGGTTCCTAACTTCGGGGACTTAAAATACGCCGTTGTATGTATTTGGGGAGACGTCCTCTAAGGGCCATATGATTCTTTGTGGATTCTACACGCGTGAGAATCAAATTATGGGTTTTGGCTCGTTGTGCCTGAGGAGTGTGAATACATGATAAGTTGTGAAGCTTATTTTGAAGTATGAAAAGCTTTTATTCTTATCTTATGCTTTTTGAGTAGCAATGTTTTATATATTGTCCATGGACTAGGCCTAATGGTTTGTATAAACCTTGTGTATGGTTTTGACTTAAGATATGTTGGAAACATAGGCACTTGCTCTGAAACTGGTTTGAATGCGCAGAAACTATTTTATGCTTCCGCTGTTATCAATGTTACAGATGAATTCACAAGTGATCAACCTATTTCATATGTTAGGCCTTTGGTAGTTATGCTACTGGCCAGTTATGGCCCTTAATTCGCATAGGATGAGGTTTGGGTCGTGACAATTACGACACCCAATAGCTTAATTCTTAATTCACAAACCTCATAATTGAGAGCAATCTCATCTTGGTCAAACAAAATAGTTATTGGAATAGACCAGCTAATATGTTCAAATTAGTCAGTGTAAGTGATCAAAAATTATGAGGAAGCCTAACTTGTGAACTACAAATTCCATATTTTAATTAATGGATTCTATAGATAATTACAAAAGAAGAACTTATGGCTTGGTTCCATCAACATCCTCAAATGATATGGCAAGTGGTTGCTGATTTTTTCCTTTCTCAAAAGCCAACCTCTACCTAAATTAGCCTCTATTAGTTCAAAAGCAGCATTCAAGTAGTAATTATTAGATATGCTATCTCAGTCGCAAGATGACAAGAAAACAATGAAGAAGTCACCTCTAATTTTGCATAAGGCACTGAAGATGACTATTTCCAGTCAGGGTCACCTTAAGTTTCTCAAGGCCAAGATATACAACCTAGAATAAAGCAATAACAAGTTGTGCTGTAGACATTTTTTGTTTTTTGGTTCTTTTGTTTTCTGTTTTTTGTTGTTTTCTTGTGACTCTTTTTTGTTTTCCTGAAGAAAAACATCAAAGGCGCATCAATCTATATCTATCTATAACTAATCTATTTTCTATATACAATATAGAAAAAGAGGCCACTAAAGCCGTAGTTGCGACAAGTAGTTCATTTTGAGTGGCTCTCAAATTTTGATTGAAACGTTTTTTGTTTTCAAAATAAAAAATGATAGTAATTATTTTGGTTGACTCTTTGGTGTACTGTACATTTATTTAGCCTTTAAACTATGATCCAAAGTACTTAATTAGTTCATGTATTTGATGGTGTTTGCTAGTGAACAAGTATGATGCTTTGATTTTCATTATTATTTATTATTGGTGTGAAATTCATGTCACTATACATTGCATCTATTAAATTCAAATGAAAATAAATTTTATTAGCTCCCCAACCTTTTTAATTATTAATTATCTCATTATGTAATAATTCATCTTTGTTTTTATATAGAAATACGTAAAACAATTGAGCATATTGATAATAAAAATAAAAGGTTAAATGAATACATAATTAAATTACATACAAATAAATTATAACAAAAAAATATTATAATATACTCATTTATTTAGATGAATACCGAACTAAATATAAAAAGTTGGATGAGTATACAATTAAATTATGTAAATGGTTAGATTAATTAAAAATAAAGGGTTAGATGAATTCACAATTAAATTAAACAAAATATTATTATATTTATTTATATGTAACATCACTACGACACTTATAAAAAAAATGTAAAATCACTAAAACAAAATAATGGACCTAAAATTAACAAACAAATAATGTGCATCAGCACAACAAAATAATAGATCTAAAAATTAAAAAAAAAAATCTCATGCATCTCGCTGTAATTGCGACAAGTGGCTCACTTTGAGTGGTGCTTTTTTAATCATTTTTTAAAAATTTATCTAGGTTATCTAACCTATGCCAATTAAAAAGTAATTATCGAAAAATATTACTTATAATGTTGTTTCATATATATAATTTTCGTACAAATTGAACATTTCGAATTCGTATTGAACACTAAAAGTTAATGATATTATCTTCTTAATTTAATCAATTATTAACTTTAAATGAATGTGTTCTTGATACTTATAATACATTGTTTCATACATGTATATTTCAAATAAACTGAGTAAAAACTCATGCCATTGTACGTTGTATTCACTAAATTCAAATGAAATGCATCTTCACTATTTCTTCAATTATTTTAATAATGAATGTAAATATAGGGGTAAATGACAATTTTAATACTTTACTAAAAAAATAACTACTAATTAGCCCTCTTTTTCATTACTCTTTTTGTGCAGAAAATTAATTTTTATTTTAGGATAATTACATCTATGAACTTTAGGTATTTTTGTAGAAAATTAATTTTTATTTTAGGATAATTACATCTATGAACTTTAGGTATTTTCGTAAAAATTTTTATTATTTTTATAATACATAAATATAAATAGTTAAACTATTAAGTATACTAATATTCAATTTACTATAAGCATATAAGGATAGAAAATAAACAATATATTTAATTAAATTGTATGAAAAATTTAAAAACCTACCCAAAGAAATTATACATAGGTTATGTTTAAAACCAATGTCATCAAAGAATGGACACCAAAACGGTACTCCAAATCCGTGCAATGCCTAAAACTATTTTATATAAAGTGGAAGCTCTGATGAGCTCATATAGAGAGTTTGAACAGAGAGTATATACAAAGACGTACAAAAAGGGATAGACCTAGCTAGAAAAACAAATACAAAGACCTTAATAAATAGAAAAAAAGCAGACCCTAAGTGCCCTAATCTATAAAAGCAGGAAACACCAATAGAGGAGAGCAGCAATCAAAAGATTAGGGCACTGTAAATGCCTTGATAAAAGATTCAAGAAAGACCAGATGAGCATAAAAAATTACTAAGAAAACAAATATGAGGGAGAATATATCAGACCAAAATGAATTAGAAGTCAAAGAAAAACTTCTTCTATGGTGGAACCAAACTAATAACCCATTGGTCCCCCAAATAATTAACAAACAAAACCCCCTGTCTACTCCAATTTTCTGAAACAAATTCATAGGAGATCAGATTTCGTGCTGCTCTTCCCACTCTTCACGCCAATGTCGACCCTTCCTCTTCAGGTCTCTCTTAAAACTCTCTCTTGTCTAATCAATTTTCTTATATATGCATAATCGATGGGGTGAGAGAGCGAGAGACTGATGTTGTCCAAAACCAGAGGTGACAACAGTAGAGCCCTAAGTCACTTTCCGCTGTGTACAACTGATGCAGTACAAGTAACAATAGAATCAAAGAATCGTAGAAATAGAATAGGTAGAAGAGAAAAGGAGGAAAAGAATCAGAATGGGTAGAAAAGACGAGGAAGAGAACTGGGTAACGAAATTCACAAGAAGAGAAAATTCAATATTCAATGAATTCAATAATTCATCAAAGCTCATCACTCGTTTACCTACCTTGCACTATAAATAGGCAATGTAAAAATGAAAATAACATAGAATTCTACATGAAATAAAACTCCTAGAATAAAGTCCTAGTAAAACTCTAATTCTAAGAAAATTAAAATTATTCATCTCTTTATTCCACATCATTCTCTCCGGCTGAGTGAACGCTCATTCCAAGAGTAAAAATTTTTTTGATATATCTTGAATTAACCAGGGTTAAAGTATTGGTCTGGGTCATCAAAAATCAGAATAACATCAATGGGTGAGCGACTCTTCCATTGCATAAGATATCTCCAAAAGCCATCATACAAAGAAAGAACATATGGAATCTTCAGAACAATCTCAATTTGATCCTCATGCTGTGGCAGAAGTGGCTGAAGACTGGGAATATTATGAACTCCACCTATAGACAAATCTGAGGGCAAAATAGTAGGCTCAAAGATATCTTGGTAAGGAAACAACTTCTCAACAGTGAAAACAAAATTAATATTCGCATCTAGTGGTGAGTCAAATAAATATGCAGTAAGTCCAAACACAAGAAATGAAGGAAAAGCATCAAGGAGTTTGTTAGGTTTTAACAGAATAGGTTCACTGCCCTGATCTTTTTCCATTGACGCGCAGATAAGGTCAAATTCAAAGGATTCTTGATCTTCCTCTATAGTTGTGAAAAGAAGGTCAAGTCTGAGGGATTCCTCATCATCTTCCATAATTGGAAAAATAAGGTCAAGTCCAAAAGATTCTTGATCTTCCTCCTCCATTTTGTGAGCGTGACTTTCCCTGATAGGGATATCATGGGCACATGTCTCATGATATCGCTCTAAAGTTATGGACCTAATAGAACTGCTAGGTGTACTACTAGTAAAATTTTGTCTAGGATTAGGTAAGATAGGTTGGCCAATTCCATGCTCGTTAATGTGACACTTTTCTAAGGACTTGCACAATTGGGAAAAATGTCTTTCTATCTCTGCATGAAATGCCTCGCGTAATCGGTCTACTGACTCCTGTAATGTGTTCATGTTGGTTTCTATATTTGGACTCTTTGTTCTAACGCAACACGAGCATCCTTTAGGGTCATGAATGCAAGTGAGGGGTAACCAAAGAAGATGATTTAGGCGCTTGCCAGCCAATTGCTCTAAGTAAGGCAAATTATGAGATGATTCAAGAAAGAAGGGATTTTTATCTTTTTTTGAATACAGGAGAGCAAACAAGGTGGAGCAAAGGATTTATTTGGACCAAATTACAATATATATATATATATATTGACTCACCAAATAGATACAAAAATTAACCAAGTTTTCAAAGAGCTGTGTACCTTTTCGGAGATCAAATGTAAGCTCCCTGATTTGTTTTTGGTTCTCCAACAAATACGGTAGCTCCAAAAGTGTGTTTTCCAAGCTCCTCAGTATTTTCTGATTCTTTTTTTTTAGGGTGCTGGACAGCTTTCATTTTTTTTATTTTTATTTTTATTTTTGGTATGGGTTAAGTTCAGAGGGACAGCTTCTGGGATGGGCTGGTTCTGGGACAGGGCTGGCGTGGGCTTGGTTTGGTATGGGTCGTGGCTTAAAGGATATTACGTTGGGTCAGGCTTATTTCTCTCGCTTTTTTTTTTTTTTTCTCTTTCTTTTAAACAGAATTGGGCTTCGCTGAAATGGGCTGGGTTGATTTGTCTTAAATTAGCTACTGGGCTGGGGGCTGGTGGATTTAATTGCAATTGGTTTGTTGGGCTGGAGTATGGGGTGTATATAAGGTTTTAAGTTGCTGTCAGGTTTTGGGTTTGGTTTAATAATTGGGCCTGATGTAGCTTAAATTAGTGGGCTGGTTAGGTCAAGGGTTAAAATATAACCTTTTCAGCCAACGTCGTCTTCACAAGAGAACCAACAAAATCCCTAGGCAGGCGCAGCAGCAGTGGCAAAGGTTGGTTCCAGTAACGATGACCGACGTTGTTGCGAACTCCGGCAAAAATCTTCTCCAACAAAGGTTGTCGATGACTATGAAGCAGCAACAAATAAAATGATGCAGAGGAAGAATGACTGCAACGCTAGTGTGACAGCACTCTGGTGATGGAGGACTCTTGCTACAATGGCTTGTGACGATTGTCGCAACGGTCTGCAGTGGCTATGATTGAAGTAATGCTCTGGTTTTGTGATGGTTCGAATGGTCTGATGGGTGAGATAGCTTGCTCTGCGATGATTGATTGCTGATGAGTAGTGCTCTGTTCGGCAATGGCCGCGAATGGCTTATGTGACTGGGATTATGTGGATGCTCCAGTAATGGCAACGAATCGAAATTGGGCTCTGATACCAAATTGATAAAGTACAAGTAACAATAGAATCAAAGAATCGTAGAAATAGAATAGGTAGAAGAGAAAAGGAAGAAAAGAATCAGAATGGGTAGAAAAGACGAGGAAGAGAACCGGGTAACGAAATCCACAAGGAAAGAAAATTCAATATTCAATCAATTCAATAATTCATCAAAGCTCATCACTCATTTACCTACCTTGCCCTATAAATAGGCAATGTAAAATCGAAAATAACATAGAATTCTACATGAAATAAAACTCCTAAAATAAAGTCTTAGTAAAACTCTAATTCTAAGAAAATTAAAATTATTCATCTCTTTATTCCACATCATTCTCTCCGGCTGAGTGAACGCTCATCCCGAGAGTAAAATTTTTTTTGATATATCTTGAATTAACCAGGGTTAAAGTATTGGTCCGGGTCATCAAAAATCAGAATAACATCAATGGGTGAGCGACTCTTCCATTGCATAAGATATCTCCAAAAGCCATCATGCAAAGAAAGAACATATGGAATCTCCAGAACAATCTTAATTTGATCCTCATGCTGTGGCAGAAGTGGCTGAAGACTAGGAATATTATGAACTCCACCTATAGACAAATCTGAGGGCAAAATAGTGGGCTCAAAGATATCTTGGTAAGGAAACAACTTCTCAACAGTGAAAACAAAATTAATATTCGCATCTAGTGGTGAGTCAAATAAATATGCAGTAGGTCCAAACACAAGAGATGAAGGAAAAGCATTAAGGGGTTTGTTAGGTTTTAACAGAATAGGTTCACTGCCCTGATCTTTTTCCGTTGACGTGAAGATAAGGTCAAATTCAAAGGATTCTTGATCTTATGTTTCTAAACATGGGTTGGACCCAGATCTGGATGAGACAAACATGGTAAGCCCAATAAGGTTGTGATCTGTTATGCATGGGCTAGGCGACAAATCGAAACCTGGCTCTGATACCAAATTGATGCAGTACAAGTAACAATAGAATCAAAGAATCATAGAAATAGAATAGGTAGAAGAGAAAAGGAGGAAAAGAATCAGAATGGGTAGAAAAGACGAGGAAGAGAACTGGGTAACGAAATCCATAAGAAGAGAAAATTCAATATTCAATCAATTCAATAATTCATCAAAGCTCATTACTCGTTTACCTACCTTGCCCTATAAATAGGCAATGTAAAATTGAAAATAACATAGAATTCTACATGAAATAAAACTCCTAAAATAAAGTCCTAGTAAAACTCTAATTCTAAGAAAATTAAAATTATTCATCTCTTTATTCCACATCAACAACTAAGAGAGGTTTTTTTTTTTTTTTTGGGGGGGGGGGGGGGGGGGGGGGGGGGGGGGGGGGGTTTGTTGTTTGGGCCAGGGACCAAGAACAGCAAACTAAAAATAACAGAAATTTTTTTGGATATTTGGGAGGGACCATAGCCTGCACGTCCCCCTAAGTCCAAGTTAGTTCCATCGAAAGTACAAACAGCAATTCGACTGCACACGCTTGTAAGGTAACCTATTCTATCTCCCAACTTCTCTAGCAAAGGCTGATGGAGACATCCATACAAAAAATCCCAAGTAAATGGAAGGTTTTCACCATATATGTGTTCCGAGAAAAACTACTAATCTGGACAACATGACGGAGATAATCCATACAAATAATCACTTAGGTTCAATCATGTATAACACATTTAATAAATAAAAAATGGCAATCAGAAGATCTAAACAGTTATGTCCTTATTCTCTGAAGAAGTGCAGAAAAAACAGAACTGAAAGAGCACCTTAAACAATTATATAATTTTGATATGGTAGCAAAGTAACCATTCCTAACAAACCAACAATTCCTTTTTCTTTACCCACTCTAACATTATGAAAATTTTATATTGTTTCCAGTACTAAAAGGAAAAGAACAAGCAGAGGCAGCGGGAACCAAGATGAGAAGCTAAATGTATTGAACCAAGAAGAGAATCTAACCTGTAATGTTTGAGAAGGAATCTGTTTTCTTCCGCACTGATGATCTGAAAACAAAGACAGTTCACTGTCCCAAGTGTTGTGGAACACACAATTATGTCGCTGCTTGTCAAGACCCTGCTCAACCAGATGTTCCAATCTTCTTTCAGGAATCATAACTGCTGCAGGAAGCAACTTCTGCAATTTCTCAAGAAATCTTGACCTTGAGTTTGTACCAACATCACTTTGACTGGAAAGCCCAAGTATGACAGTCTGAGAAGGTGTGATAATGCAAGCAGCAAGTTCATGAACCCGTCCCATATTGATGGAAAGGGGCACAATCTCATTCCTTAGAGTACCTAGAGCTTCCATGATTTTTCCCTCTATTAAAAGCTCTAAAATCTTCTGTTCCAATATCAAGAAAGATGCTGATTTCACAACGGATTCATCAGCAAGACCAATAGTGTGCAATGTGGCCAAACTTTCATCCCATTCTCCATCCAACACTTGCTGCATAAACAAACTTACAGCTGATGAGTGCAACGGTATCCCAGATTCTTCCTGTAGAAGATCCCCGGTCCTATCATATCCAAGAGAGTATAATGCCCTAGTTATAATTTTGACGAATTCATGCTTCTTGACAACTCCTTCTGGACCAACCCTTTCTCCATCTCCTTGGGAGGATAACAGCCTAGCCATCGAGTCTCCCAAAGAGCCAGATATGGGCTCTGTATACGATGAAGATGAGTTGTCCAACGATTTCTCCAAATCCCCCGAAGGAACTTTAACACGTTTCAAAGGTGGTTCAGCATCCTCTATAACTCCCATGAAATGCCACACTTAGCCCATGAACGTTCTAGATACAAGCAAAAAAGCTAGAAATGACTAGGAGAGAAACATTTTCCACCCAAACAAAAGTGCCTCATTGAAACACTTAACGAACTACTTCACGCATAACTTAGGCTGGGGGGAAGTTAAGGAAAGCGCATATAAACAATTTCCAAACAACAAAAACACATAACTAAGCAGAATATAAGAAAGAAACTATAAATAAAATTAAAAAAAAAGGCAACACTAGTTCAGCCCAGGGGAGATGAGATTAAACCATACAATGAGAAAGCAAAACATTAACATGTTTAGCCAGCATATCCATCAGGAAATGGAATATAGTAGACGTCATGGTTCTCATCATTCTGCTCCCCAGTTCAACTCCATTCAAATTTGTTGTCCAAATTTACTAATTTTACTAAACCAATTTTAAAATTAGAAAAAGAAAAAGAAATTATTAAATATAAAATGATGCTTTAAATACAGCGTAATGGCAAGAAAACAAATATATGATAAAGCTGAAAGCTACTCATACACAGTTTTGATACTACTAAACATAATTACCAGCATTTCACCATAATCAATTAATTCCAACAGTTTATTTAAAGCTTTCTAAAAATAGAAACGTGGGTATAAAGCAATTTGAAATATTTCTAATGAATAAAAAATAAAATATAAAGACCAATATCGTCCATTGAAAATAAAACTAAAATCCAATTAGTTCACATCACACGCTGTAGCTTGATTGTAGAAAATGAGGCACATTGTAACAAGTTACAATGGAATCATAAGAAAGGGAAAGCAAACAAAACGCCTAATCAGAATCAGAAACAACAACAGCAACAGCAACAACAAAATTCATTCTTTATGGAAACCAACTAAGATGGATTGGTTAGGGTGAGAAATGATTTTGTGTATATATACAGTATAACTTCAAAAATAAAACCCTACATCAGAATCAGAAACAAAAATAACAAATACTACTAGAAATGTATCTCAAAATAAAACAAAATAAAGCATTGAAGTGAACATCCCCAAAGCAATATAGAGGAAAACTTAAATACCTGAGAGCATTAACAAAAATGGAGAATCAAAGTCAGAATAAGTCCACGAATCTCCGAGGCCAAATTGAAAAACAAGAGAAAGAAAAAGGCGTGAAGGTGCGATTATAGAGAAAGAGATCGACTGGGAGAAGATTAGAATTGTGTACGAAGAAAGACCACCAAGATAAGCGCCGAAAGTTTTGCACTGCGAGGGTCAAGGATAGATAGATGTGTATATATACATATCAGTTTGTGTGTACAGGGGTCTGGTTGCCACACCAAGAACCAAATCCACCTGGTTGGTTTTTTAGAATTTTTGGAGCACGAACTATGGCTAATTTCCCTGACAAATGGTTATTTTCTTTTTTATTTCAGACCTGATTGAACTTAATTTAGTAATTCAGATTCAGCCCTCTTTTAAAAAGCGTTTTTTTTGGTGAAAAAAACGTTTTTAATAAGAATGCTAATTCAAAAAGCGAGTTATTAAAACGCTTTTACAGTAAGCATTTACATCAGTAAAAAACTCCTCACCAGTAAACTTAAAAACTTGTCACCGACATTTCAAAATTGCATAACAATTTAACCGAGAATCTGATTAATGTGCTATCAACTCTCACACATCACTCGGGACCCGCCGGAGCCTTCCGTTGAGTTTTGCAATCACCAAACATTTACTCCCCAATTTGGTACCCCAAAGGCCGACTTGGCCTAACTCCAAAAGTCTAAGTTTCGAAACTCGGAAAGATTGTATAACATTTTAATCGGAAGTCTAATTGACGTGCCGTCAACTCCCACACATCACTCGGGACCTTCTAGAGCCTCTCGTCGAGTTTCGCTGTTCCCGGACCTTTCCTCTCCAATTTGGTACCCCGAAGGCTGACTTGGCCTAACTCCGAAAGTCCAAGTTCCAAAACTCGGAAAGATTGCGTAACATTTTAACCGAGAGTCCGATTGACGTGCCGTCAACTCCCACACGTCAATCGAGACCCGTCAGAGCCTCTTGTCAAGTTTTCCAATCCCTAACCTTTCCTCTCCAATTTGGTACCCCGAAGGCTGACTTGGCCTAACTCCAAAAGTCCAAGTTCCAAAACTCAGAAGATTACAAAACATTTTAACCGGGAGTCCGATTGATGTGCCGTCAAATCCCACACGTCAATCGGGACTTGCCGGAGCCTCCTGTTGAGTTTTGCAGTCCCCAGACCTTTCCTCCCCAATTCGGTACCTGAAGGCTGAATTGGCCTAACTCCGAAAGTACAAGTCCCGAAACTCAGAAGGATTGCATATTATTTTAATTGGGAGTCCGATTGATGTGCTGTCAACTCCCACACATCAATTGGGAGCTGCCGGAGCCTCCCATCGAGTTTCCCAGTCTCCGGACCTTTCCTCCCCAATTTGGAACCTCGAATGCCGAATTAGCCTAACTCCGAAAGTCTAAATTCCGAAACTCCGAAGGATTGCATAACAATTTAATCGGGAGTCCGATTGACGTGCCGTCAACTTTCACACGTCAATCGGGAGCTGCCAAAGCCTCCCGTCGAGTTTCGCAGTTCCTAGACCTTTCCTCCCCAATTCAGGACTCCGAAGGCCGAATTAGCCTAATTTCGAAAGTTCAAGTCCTGAAACTTCGAAAGATTGCATAACATTTTAACCGTGAGTCCGATTGACATGCTGTCAACTCCCACACGTCACTTGGGACCCACTGAAGCCTCCCGTCGAGTTTCGCAGTCCCCGGACCTTTCCTCTCCAATTTGGTACCTCGAAGGCCGAATTGGCTTAACTTCGAAAGTCCAAGTCCCAAAAATCCCGGATTACATAACATTTTAACCGGGAGTCCAATTGACGTGCCGTCAACTCCCACACGTAACAAGAATATGTACGACATAAAATACAAAATGGTAGATATAACCCAAACTCAAACATATATTACGAAAGATAACATAATAACTTATTTTGCATCACACTGAATTACAAACTAGTACAAGCTTTATGAACCATGTTCAAAACAATATAGTGGTTTGCCAGCAATGCTAAGGCTACTAGGTAAATAGTTATCAAAGTCATCGTCACCTTCTTCTTCTGAGAAGTTTGAAAGTTCTTGGTAGAAACTAGCAGCAGCTCTTCAATAAATTCTATTATTCATTTTGTTGGATCAACACATTCTCTCTTCGCATCCTCCATAAAATGATATCTATCTAGCATTTGTTGCATTTGATCAATCTCATGTTCTAGCGCTTTTATGACCTCGTTATTAGGTGATCTCCTGTCGAAAAGCTTAGCTAAGCGGCCCTTTGGGACACGTAGGGCATGCCATCGGCAATACATCTCTTGTTCACACTATTTATCAAATAAGTCTTCTCACGGTAACCTTATGCATTGGTTGTCGGTCACACCGTGGGGTGGTTGTAAGGATGCATTGCCAATAAAGATGTGGCTGACCGGACCCATCATATCGTGCATTAGGATAGGTTTGTTGACGAAACTACGTTTTCGGCCATACCATTTGTTACCAATTGGGTCTATATATGTACCCACCATGTGGATGGCTGAGTTTTGGTTTTGATGCACAACGTCGGTTAGAATTGAATGACTAGACGATGCACCAAATAATCCTTTTCACTTTGGCATGTTTGGAGGTATGGTTGGTTGAGCATTTCATGTAATCATACCATTTTATGCTCAACTGGTTCACACCAAGAGAAAAGGGTTCCCGTGAAAGGCTTCAGAAGATAGAGATGGGATAATTATGAATTGACAAGTAATACGACGTGACAATGCTAAAGTATTGTCCTATCATTGGTGCAGCCTCTTGAAAAAATGACAAGTCTTCAAGTTTTCAATTGGGCCATCACATCTTCTCCTATCTTTGGTGCAGCCTTTAATTGACATGACAAGTCCTCATCTTGTCCTCATATTTCAGTTTAT
>CM065388.1:42587500-42607500 GCA_033060915.1 Euryodendron excelsum | reverse complement strand
CGCCCTTCCAAGATTGTCTTGAGAGCAATCCGGCATGATTAAGTGCTTTCTAGTTAGTTTCGGGTCGATTCCGAGACTTTTCGATCAAGATGACTATTTTGCCCCTAGGCATCCGAACACCCCGAGGACCACACCTGCTCTGGGTATCAAACCGGTAACCTCCCGAGAATGCTTTTTATACTATTCCTGACCTTCCTTTATCTTTTCGGATCATTTCGAGTCAGTTTTGACAAACCTGGTGTGAAATGACCGTTTTGCCTCTGGTGGGCCGGTCGTCTTTTCCGATCACACCGACTTTGGGTATCAAACTGGTAACCTTTGGGAACATTCTAAATAATGTTTCCAAATCTCGAGTCTTCTTCCGGGATATTCTGAGTCCATCCTGACGGCTTTTTGGCCCGATTGACCGTTTTGCCTTTAATGGCTCGGTCAACCCTTCCAACACATCTTGTCATCCTTTTTCAAGTCCAATACCTCCGGGACACTGTTCTAAGTGTTCCTGTCCCTTTTCGGCCTTCCGGGTCATTCCCAATCCCTTAAAATCCTTCCCGGACCTTCTGGAGTCACTCCTAGTGAAGCCAGGCTAAAAATTGCATGGTAGTCACTAGTATAGGTGCCCAAATCTTTTCAAGATATATTGCTTGTTGACCTTAAAACTTTCCTAATTGGTTGGTGGCTCCAGAAGGTTTTTTAGCCTGACGTCATTGCAACAGACACTAGGTTATTCTTCTCTCTATAAATACAAAGCTTTCTCCAGCGCGAAAGTGGTCCGCAAACTCAGTCTGAAAACCCTACTTTTCGATATACAGAGCTCGTAGCCTCCTTAAACCCTAGCTTCTTTAGGTTTTCCAAACCCTAGCCTCCTATACACTCATACACACTCTCATATACTGATACACTAGCCTCAAACCCTCTATTAAAGACTTGGATTACTGCAACTACGAAGCTTTGAAGATCAAGACAAGCCCTTGAAGATTGAAGCGAAGACCGAAGCAAAGCAAGCAAAACAAAGTGCGCAAAGCAAAGCAAAATAAAGAAGACACAAGGTAGGCTTCCTATTTACGTTTACGCATCTTCCCCCCTCTCTTCTTTCTCTGAACCTACTTGGGTTTTCTTCTATTTTAATCCCCCATCTTCTTCCTCCCCTTTCTTGCATGCTTGAAACAAGAGACTTCTCGGTCCATGTGCAGGATTAGGCTATTGAAGGGTCACCGTGTCGGAGGCTTTCTTTTAGTCTAACTAGAGACCACGTGGGTTCGACCCCCTTGATTATCTGGTAAAGCCTTAACATTGTATGTTCACGACTCCAACTTGCATTGTGCATATCATGATCTTGCATTCTTCTAAAATTCGTTTTCAAACTCATTTTCAAAAGCTTGCATCAAAATCTTCTTTTTCAAAACTTGTTTTTAAAATCACAATCCTATGGTGATTCTAGCCTTTTTATGGTTAGGGTTGCTTTAGGAAAGTGTTACATTTAAAGTGACCAATATGGTCCATATTTTTAAAACGTTGTTGTTTTCAAAACCACTATCTTAAAGTGGTTCTAACCTTCTTATGGTTAGAATCGCTTTAGGAAAGTGAGATATTTTATATACTTTCTAAAAAATCTCTTCTCAAAAATCTCCTCCTAAAAATCTCTTTTCCAATATGCTTTCCATAAACTCTCTTCAAATTCCCTTCCAAAATTGTTTTCTAAAAACTTCCTCCAAAAATCTATTTTTCAAAACTTGTTTTTAAACTCCTTTCCAAAAACACTCTCCCTAAATCTCTTTCTTAAAAACTCTTTCCTAAAAGCTTCTTCCAAAATCATCTTTTTAAAACTCCTCTTAAGTTCTCTTTCCAAAAACTCTCTCAAAGTGTTGTTTTCCAAAAAATCTTTCTAAAAACTCTTTCTTCAAAATTCATTTTCTAAAAATTCCTTTTTTTAGGATCTCTTTTCAAAAATCTCCCTTTCTAAAAATTCTACTTTCCAAAAATCTCTTTTCTTAGGGTCCAAGTTAAGCCCTAGAGCCAACAATTAGGAAACCCTAATTTTCCTTTCCAAAAACATGATTTCCAATCCTTTATTTTGGCCTCAAAACCTAGGTTTCCAAAATCTCTTGTTTTCTACATCAAAATTATATATATTTTCAAAACCTATTTTCTACGTCAAAACTATAGTCTTCCAAATCTAGGGTTTCTAAAACTTCCCTTTCCAAATCCATACTAAATCCAATCTCCCCTTTAGGAAACCAAATCCAATCTTTCCATTTAGGAAACTAGATCCTATCCTCTGTTTTTGGACACAAAATCAAAACACCTCTTTTAGAAAAAAAATCCAATCATTTGTTTTAGGAAATAAGAATTTCAATCCTTCCAAATCTAATATTTCCTAATTCAAATCCTTCCTAATTTCATACCTTCCTAAACCTTAGGTTTCCAAACTTTAAAGTTTTAAATCTTTTCAAACTTTAAGCTTCCAATTTTTTCCTAATTTAACCCTTTCCTAGTTCCATCCTTTTTCAAATCTTAGCTTTCCAAATATAAATCTTCAAATCTTTCTTAAACTCAAACCTTTCCTAATCTCAAGAATTTCTAAAACTTAAATTTTGAATCTTTCTAAAATTCTAAACTTTCCTAAACTTCAAATCTTTCCAAATCTAGAACTTTCTAAATTCAAAACTTTCTTACTTTTAAAACTTTCCTATTTCAAAACGTTTCAAAAATGAAACCTTTCCTATTTCAAAACTTTCCTAAAATGACACTTTCTTAAAACGAAACCTTTCCTAAATTGAAACAATTCCTAAAACGAAACTTTTCTATTTTGAAACTTTCTTAATCCGAATCATTCCTTAATCTTCCAAGTCCAACATTCGAGTCAAATCTTTCTTGAATCTCAAGTCTATGTTTCCTAAAACCAAGCTTTCCAAAATCAAATCTTTTCAAATCTTCCAATCAAAGTTCAATCTCTCAATCTTCTAATAAAAATTCCAATTCAATTTCTTTTTCCAATCAAACCTTTTATTTTCTATCGAACTCTTGTCCGAACTACGATTGACCTGATTTCTCAAAACGGATATGTAGGCAACCCTCATGGGTGCGGTCACAATCTTTTTCAAGCTTCTATTTCCACAACTTCTTTCAAATTTCCAATTCTACAATCTTCTTCAGGTTTCTAATTTCATGATCTATTTCAAACTTCAAAGTTTCTATTTCCTTTCTAATTTCTAAAACTTTTCAATTTGAATTCTATCTTTTCAAATATCTTTTAAATCAAATCAATTTTTTTTCAAATCTATTTCCAATTTTCTTTTCTTGCACTTATATATCATGCATCATGTCTTTTCAAACATTCTTTTTCTAAAGTGGATAGGATTGGACATTTGTTAGTTGAAGACTCTTATAGGTGAATGTAGAGTGAATAGACATGTAGATACCGCAAGGGCGGGGTAGGGTGATGGCTTAATGCGTCTTCCCTACACGTAACCAACCTCCGAACCTAGAATCACTATTTTCGAAAGACCAAAATGGAGTTTATTTTCAAAAAAGGGCTTAATTAGTTTTCAAAGGTTGCCAAACAACCTGTTTTCTTAAAAACTCTCTCTTGAGGAGATATTTTCAAAATCGTTTTCAAAAGCCCTAAGTGTGATCCTCAGATTGTGCTTAGTTTTTAGGTGACCTAACTCACCTTAATCAAGTTAGGTGGCGACTCCAAATTGTTTTCTAAAAACCCTTTATTTAAATCAAATTTCAATTCAAACCTAGTCGTACTCATTCTTCTAGGAGGGTGAGTTCTAACGAGAGAGTACAGTATGTTTCCTGCTTGTGTGTGTATTCCTCGAGTGCGAAAAATTTAGGCGCGATAACCTGCCACGTCTGCATGTCAATACATCTGTACCCTGTGGAAAAAATATGAAAAATTTACTCACCTCATGTAAACAAAAACTGTTAACTTCATACATACCCCATGGTCCCATATCTAGGTGGATTGATGGTAGGTCTGTAATGTCAGCACAATGTCATTAATGGGCCTTGGCAAGCCTACCTCCATAGGTCCTGCAATGTCACATGTAGTAGTACATATTAATATATTTTTATTATATGGTATAATGAAGGTACTACATCCATACATGCATGATAATTTAAAGTACGATACAGCAACCTTATTGTAACGTACGATGTGACTACACAACATAAAGCAAAGCAGTAATATAACAAATGTGTTATGACTAATCGAGTCTACTCCTTCTATAAATAATAGCTACTAGGGTACATTAAGTTAAAAAAACATTTGTAACTTCATTATCTCATTTGCTATATACAATGGCAAACATAGGACCATTGAGTTCGACTAATTACTAAAACCCTCGAGTGTCGTTGTTGCCTCCATACCTCGATCAATACTGGAGTGAAAAATACTCAAGTCCTAAAGACTACTATGCTGGTCTATGCCAAGAGTAGGTGGTTAGGGTTGAGGAACAAAGGCGACTAGTCACTGATCTGCAGAACTTGGGAATGAGAATCCCTCGACGTAGGTCTGAAATAATGTCGAGAATGAACATGTAGGAGTATGAAGAAACAGTGACAAGAATAAAAAGGGAGAGCAATAGAATGCTTATGCAGCGATGTCGATACTTCATGCTCTAACTTGCCACTGAAATGGTAGAGGCTAGCTTGAGGGAACTGACAACCGAAGAGCGCAGCAATGCTTTAAGCAATGAAAAATACCTATCGGACTACGAGATGTTAGATGAGGATTGAGAGTTGAGTTGACCACCACTATGTTATATAGCTTGAATTTTTCATACTTTATATGTTCATTGCCGATTTACAATAGCCATGTAAGCACGTATATGTCAACTCTTTTCATTTCTAACAACAAATTTAGTAATGAGACGGTGGCCATAATATTATCACTCATTGTATCAAAGTTCAATACAAAGTACACACATACACTTACAAACATAGGCAATTTTCAATATGGTTACAAAAAACCTGATAATATGACGTGCAAAAACAAACATGTTGACCACTACCATAATGCAAACGGATTCTATTAAACATTATCTTCATCTGACATCTTGATGTCTGACTGATATTTCTCGTCATTACTTTCTTGCATATACATTTCCCATTTAACCATAAATCCATATTTCTTTTTCTCATTTGCGGACTGAAGAAATGATCACCGTTGATGACGCTGTGTCATCCTATTAACTTCTTCATAGAAATGGTACAACGCCATTTGTAACAATTGAGGAGTATTAATCGGCATATTCATGGCTCTACGACGAGGGACTGCAATATTCACACCTCAACAAACATCTACCATGACGTCGACCTCCTTAGCGCGATATTGGTACTCATTGTACATTATGTTAACAGTCTTACGTGAGTAGCATTCATTATGGTCCAAAGGATACTCCCACTCGTCATACCCAACCTAATGCCGACCTGTTGCATGAAAAATATCACTAATTATGTAATTCATGTTTGAGTGTCACACAATAGTATTACAAAAAACTGGACCAATCCTTATATAGGGTTGGGTGACATAATTGTTACCTGCGAACCACGTCCTCTCGTGATTTGTACATGACATTAATTTTAAGTTCGCTTTGGATGTCAATTGGTGGTACCATTCACATGTGAAAGATGATGGTATTCCAACAAAGCAATAATGTCTTGTGACAGCTGAGTAAAGGGTGACAAGCATGTACATGCTGCTGAATATAGCTTCTGAAGGATGTGACTACCCTATGCGGGTGTAGGCTTTGAGTAAAAGGCTGTGAAGGTTGACAAAAGTCTGTGAATGGTATGACTACTCCCTGAAGGCCATTTGCATGATGTTATTATTATCTGCAAAGTTCTTGTGTCTACTGAGTAAACCTTGTGAACAATTTAAAAAAAAGCTGTTGCTACTCTCTGATGATGTGACGAAAGGCTGTGAAGGCTATTAATTAATGTAACGAAAGGCTGTAAAGGGTACTAATTGATGCGAGTAAAGGCTATGAAGGCTATTACTTGATGTGATGAAAGGCTGTGAAGGCTATGCGTTGATGTGATGAAAGGCTGTAAAGGGTACTAATTGATGTGACTAAAGGCTATGAAGGCTATTACTTGATGTAACGAAATGCTGTGAAGGCTATTCATTGATGTGACGCAAGGCTGTGAAGGGTACTAATTGATGTGACTATTCTATGCATGTGAATGGTATCACGTTTGAATGATGTGATTACCCATTGATATCATAACCAAACTACATAAATATATACAAATAAATTCACAATACATAACTCAATAAGTCCCATATCAGTAAGTTGAAAAATAAGTACATCTAACCATTATCTGAAATAGAAATACAAATAAACCATCATTACATGCCTAAGTACCAATCCTCCAATACATAATTCAGCCAGTCTAATTTGGACATTTACCTATCATGCCCTTGTTCCTTACAAATACCATAATGATTGGCTTGATGTTTTCTGGAGACGTCCATCTCATTATATATTCGTTTTGTAGTTGGTCGGCCGGATTTGGGCTCTCATCGGCGGCTTGGATTGGGAATGATCTTAGGACCATCGTATGGAGCCCAATAATGCTCATGCACCATCGGTTCAAATGATGTTTTGTACACACGAGCGTAAACGTCTATGCTATACTTGAGATCAATTAACTGCCATGGTTGTTTACCCGACTTTGAGCACCCGGCTGTCGCGCCTAGATTTTTCGCACTCGAGGAATACACACACAAGCGGGAAAAACACTATACTCTCTCGTTAGAACTCACTCTCCGAGAAGAATGAGTGCGACTAGGTTTGAATTGAAAATAGATTTGAATAAAGGGCTTTTGAAAAAAGTTTTGGAGTCGCCACCTAACTTGATTAAGGTGAGTTAGGTCACCTAAAAACTAAGCATAATATGAGGACTACACTTAGGGTTTTTTGAAAAAGGTTTTGAAAATATCTCCTCAAGAGAGGGTTTTTAAGAAAACAAGTTGTTTTGCAACTTTTAGAAAATACGTAAGCCCTTTTTTTGAAAATAAATTCATTTCAGAGGTTGGTTACGTGTAGGGAAGACGCACTAAGCCATCACCCTACCCTGCCCTTTCGGTACCTACATGTCAATCTACCCTAGATTCACCTATGAGAGTTTTCAGCTAACTATTGTTCAATCCTATCCACTTTAGAAAGGAATTTTTGAAAAGAAACTAACATGATGTATGATATGCAAGTGCAAGAAAAGAGAATTGAAAAATAGATTTGGAAAGAAATTGATTTGATTTGAAAAGGAAGATATAGAAGTTTGAATTTAGAAAGAAGATTTTGGAAATTGAAAATAGAGATTTGGAAATAGAAATTTGAAAATAGATTGGAGATTTGGAAATATTTTATGGAAATAGAAACTTGAAAAATGTTGTGATCGCACCCATGAGGTTTGCCTACGTATCATTCTAGAGGAATCAGGTCAGTCGTAGTTCGGACAAGAGTCCGATTGAAAATAGAAGAGTTGATTTTGAAAAGAGTTGAAATTGGAATTTGGATTGGAATTGGAAGAGTAGGGAAATTTGGAATTTTATTGGAAGATTTGAAAAGATTAGTTTTGAAAGACTTGGTTTTAGGAAACCTAGACTTAGGAACTTAGAAAAGAAAGATTGGATTTGACTTGGAAAGATTTTAGAAAAGAATTGACTTTATATTGGACTTGGAAGATTAGGAAACTTGGAATTAGGAAAGATGTTGATTTAGGAAAATTTTAGGTTTAGGAAAGTTTTCACATTAGGAAAGTTTCAACTTAGGAAAATTTTGGAATTAGGAAAGTTTCAACTTAGGAAAGTTTCGAATTAAGAAAGTTTTATTTTAAAAAAGGTTTTGAAATAGGAAAGTTTTGAATTTAGAAATATTTTGAATTAGGAAAAGTTTAGTTTAAGAAAGGTTCAGAATTTGGAAAGTTTCAACTTAGGAAAGTTTTGTTTGGAAAGCATAGAATTTTAGAAAGATTTTAAATTAGAAAAGATCTGAATTTAGAAAGCTTTAGAATTTTTGGAAGATTCAAAGTTTGAGTTTTCGACAGATTTGAAAATCTAGATTTGGGAGTTAAAGTTTGGAAAGGATGTGGAATTAAGAAAGGTTGGAATGAGGAAAGGTTTAGACTTTGAAAGATTTGAAATTTAGGAAAGTTTAAAACTTAGAAAATTTTGGAGTTTGAAAGTTTCGAATTTAGAAAGTTTAGGATTTAGAAAGTTTTAAAATTTGAGTTTTAGAAAATCTTGAGATTGGGAACGGTTTGAGTTTAGGAAAGATTTGAAAATTTAGATTTGGAAAGTTAAGATTTGAAAAGGGGTAGAATTAGGAAAATGTTGAATTAGAAAAGATTTGAAAATTGAATTTTATAATTTAGGAAAGATTTTTATGTTCAAGTTTTAGAAACTTAAGATTTAGGAAAGTAAAAGATTAGGAATGAGTTGAATTAGGAAAGACTTGGATTAGGAAGGGATTGGATTTTGTTTCTAAAAGGAAAAATTTGATTTTATTTCCAAAAACGGAGAATTGGATCTAATTTCCTAAACAGGAGATTGGATTTGGTTTTCTAGAGGAAAAATTTGATTTGATAAGGATTTGGAAAAGGAAGTTTTAGAAACCCTAGATTTGGAAGTGTATAGTTTTGACGTAGAAAATAGATTTTGGAAATATGTATAGTTTTGATGTACAAAATAAGAGATTTTGAAAACTTAGGTTTTAAGGCAAGTTTGAAAACCATGTTTTTGGAAAGAAAATTAGGGTCTCCTAATTGTGGCTCTAGGGCTTGACTGGGGTTCTAAGGAAAAGGATTTTTGGAAAGTGTGTTTTTTGAAAACAAGTTTTTGGAAGGAAATCGTAGAGAGGAGTTTCTAGAAGATGAGTTTTAAAAAGAGAGCTTTTGGAAAGAGATTTTGGAAGAAGCTTTTTGGAAAGAGTTTTTAAGAAAGTGAATTTTGAGGAAGGCGTTTTCTAGGAAAGAAACCTAGGGAGTGTTTTTAGGAAAGGAATTTTGAGGAGAGGGTTTTGGAAAGGAGTTTAAAATATATTTTTGAAGAGAGCTTTTGAAAACAATTTTGGGAGGAAGAGTTTTTGGAAAGCATGTTGGAAGAGAGATTTTTGAAAATATAGTTTTTTGGAAAGTATGAAAACGTCTCACTTTCCTAAAGCGATTCTATCCATAAGAAGGCTAGAACCACTTGAAGAAAGTGGTTTTGAAAACAACAAGGAGTTGAAAATATGGACCATGTTGGTCACTTTAAATATAACACTTTCCTAAAGTAACCCCGACCATGGAAAGACTAGAATTACCCTAGGATTGTGATTTTGAAAACAAGTTTTAAAAAAGAAAATTTTGATACAATTTTGAAAACAAGTTTGAAAACGATTTTGAAAACGACTTTGAAAACAACTTTTGGAAGAATGCAAGAATCATGATATGCATAATGCAAATTTGGGGTCGTGAACATACAAGGTTAAAGTTTCACCACATAATCAGGGGAGCCGAACCCACGTGGTCTCCGGTTTAGTCTGCCCCCGACATGGTGACCCTCCAATAGTCTAATCCTACACATGGACCGGGAGTCCCCTTGTTTCAAGCATGCAAAGAAAGGGGGGGAAAGAGATGGGGGATTAAAATAGAGAAAACTCAAGTGGGTTAGGAGAGAGAAGAGAGAGGGGGGAAGTGAGAAAATTTAAATAAGAAGCCTACCTTGTGTCTTCTTTATTTTGCTTAGCTTTGCGTGCTTTACTTTGCTTGTCTTGCTTCAATCTTCACTTTAATCTTCAAGAGTTTGTCTTCAATCTTCAAACCTTCAGATTGCAGCCCTTCAAGTCTTCAAAGGAGGGTTGGAGGCTAGTGTATAAGTGTATGAGAGTGTATAGGAGGCTAGGGTTTAGCTAGGGTTTGGAAAACCTAGGTAAGCTAGGGTTTTGGGAGTGTACGAGCTCTGTATATCGAGAATTAGAGTTTTTAGATTGAGTTTGCAGACCCCCTTCACGCTGGAAGAGACTCTCTATTTATAGAGATAAGATAGACTTGGCGCCTGTTGCAGTGGCGCCCGGCCAAACTTCCTCTTGGTGCCGCTAGGAGTGGCGCCAGCCAGTTAGGAAAATTTTAAGGTTGGCAAGCAACGTATCTTTGGAAGATTTGGACGCATGTACTAGTGACTATCATGTAATTTTTAGCCTGACTTCCTTAGGAGTGACTCCGGAAAGTCCGGGGATGAATTGAAGAGGCCAGGAATGACCCGGAGAGTCAAAAAAGGGCAGGAATACTTAAAATAGTGTCTCAGAGGTATTTAACTTGAAAAATGAGGATAAGATGTGTCGGAAGGATTGATCGGTTCGTTAAGGGCAAAACGGTTAATCAAGCCGGAAAGCTGCCGGGACGGACCTGGAATGTCCCGAAAAAAGACTCGAGATTTGGAAACATTACTCAGAATGTTTTCAAAGGCTTGCCGATTTGATACCCAGAGCCGGTGTGGTTGGAAAAGGCGATCGGCCCTCTAAGGGCAAAACGGTCATTTTACACCAAGTTTGTCGGAACTGACTTGGAATGATCTGAAAAGATAAAGAAAGGTTGAGAACACTATAAGAAGCATTCTCAGGAGGCTACCGGTTTGTTACCCAGGGCCGGTGTGGTTCCCGGGGCATTCGAATGCCTAGGGGCAAAATGGTTATTTGACCGAACAGTCTCAGAATTGGCCCGAAACTGATTAGAAGGCACCTAATCATGCCGGATTGCCTTTAAGACAATCTTGGAAGGTTGAACTTACCGTTCTGAGGATTCACATGTGTTCTCGAGAAACATGCCGAAAAATAGCCATAGGGGCAGTTTGGTCATTGTTCACTGAAGTGGGCTAGCAGGCACTAGTGTTGACCTGGGTTTTGAGTATTTCCGCCACTCTAACAGCGGTCGTGTGATACAGGGGTTTGTTGGCAATTCCCTATATCGACCTGTTTGCGAGTATTTCTACTACTTTAACGGTTGCGATGTTTGCGAGTATTTCTGCTACTCTGACGGTTTGCGATCATTTCCTAGATTGCCTAATCTCGGGAAGCTGCTAAAGGGACTTAGTGCCTGAGAATCAACTTTCTCGAAAGACGTGTCTAAACAGACATTTCTGCATTGGTGGGCTAGCAGGCGCCAAAAGTGGACCGTTCTACCATCTAAGGGACTTGGGGTCTCATCCCGGTCAATAGGTTTAAAGGGATTTACCATTCCGAAGATATTTTCTTCGAAAAACAGGCCAGACCGTCTCGAGGAATTAACTGTCTTGAGAGAGGGATTGGAATTGGAATTGGACTTGGAAAGGGGACTTACCGTCTTTAGGAAGACGTGCCTGATTTGGAATTGGAAACGGGACTTACCATCTTCAGAAAGACGTGCCTGATTTGGAATTGGAAAAGAGGACTTACCGTCTTCGGAAGGACGTGCCTGATTTGGAATTGGAAAGGGGACTTACCGTCTTCGGAAAGATGTGCCTAATTTGGAATTAGAAAGGGCGATACCTCCAGGGGCATTTTGGTCATTTTGCCTCCATTTGGGCCTGGTGGGGCCTGCGAAGCGATAAATTGACCGGATTAGACTTAGAAAGTTAATTTGGATTGAAATATGCCCACAATGACTTGAACACAAGTCTGGACGGAGTGGAGACCGCTGAGTGGTCAAAAATGGGGTGCTTACATCGGCCAGCATGTGCGAGCAAGGATAATGATAGATCACCCATTTTTTGCAGTAACATGACAGAGGATTCAAATACACGGCAGGTTTGTGGTTTCCTTTCGTGCCTGTTGCACTTGTAACAACCTCGGCGAAACCCGATGCCTTGGAATTGGAATATAATAACATGGTGATTGTATTAGACATTGAGAAGTATAGAATCTATTACTAATTAAAATAAGTACATACACTTAAAATAAAATCTTATAACATTACCAATTACAGATGGTTATGCAATGCCCTACTGATCGAGCTTCGTACTCTTCTATCTTAGTTTGCACATTGGAAGTGTACCTCAATCCCCTAGCCATAGCACGTTGAATATATAGTCGATTATGATTAAAAGTAGCCACCAAACGGTAGGAGGTAACTTGAACACATGAAGTTATGGGCAAGTCTCGTGCACCTTGAAGGATATTATTATAACACTCTGAATCATTGGTGGTTGTAACTCCCCAATGATGACCTTCATCATATGCCAATGTCTACTTCTTTGGGTCCTCATTGCATAAAGCACAATACGCGCTTGCCATCGACGCTGACTTCGTTCCTAAATTTTTAATTTCTTCCATTACCTCGTTAAACTTTCGCACTTGATGGGCAGTCCCAACTTGCCATATAAGATCTTTAACTTCAACATGATCGAAATTTTTATGGTAATTACTTTTAAAGTGCCTAAGGTAATATTTATGGAATCCAGTTGGTTGCCCTCATCGTGGTGTTTCCCATTCATGTTTGACGGCGCTTAATATGGCTGCATATTGATCAGATATCAACGTGACACCCTCCTGGCCCGACATAATCAGATGCTTGACATTCTTGATAAACCAAGACCAATCACGATAGTTTTTTGATTCAACTAACGTGAACGCTAGCGGGAAAATGTTCTTCGTAACAGTTCTCACCTTAGCAATCAACAGAAATCCTGTATATCTTCCATAAAGAAAAGTATCGTCGATTCCTATGACTGGTGAACAGAGCTTGAACCCTTTAATGCATGGCTGAAATGCCTAAAATATTCTGTCTAGTGCCCTAATGCCCAATGTACCCAAGTCCAATGTTTCTAAAATCACAATTGTGCTTGGATTTTTGAACTCCAACGTTCTGATGTACCTTGGCAACTTTTCGTAGGATGCATCCCAATCTCCAAAAACCATCGCAATGACCTTTGTTCTTCCAAGCCATGCTTTCTTATATGAAATTGTGAAACCAGTATTATTTTTAACATTCTCGACTATGGATGCTATTTTCTAGCCAGGGTCTTCCTGTGCACGACAACATACACTTCAACTTTACCAAAGAAAGACATGAACAAATAATATCAATACATCTTACTTTAAATTTGAAACTGAAAGTAACTTACCGCAATTTGTGTTTTAATCAAGTGTGCAATGAATGTTGAATTAAGATTGCGGTGATCCAAACTCTCCATCCCATGTAAACATGTATGAGGCCCGGGGTATTGTGTGATCTCAAAAAAACTATGCTTCTTTTTCAAACAGGAACGTAATTTCCAAGGGTAATCGTGACTATACCTAGTGCTCCAAACATTTTTATTTGTTTCCATAGCATGATAATGTTTATTTTCCTTCACGTGATACCAGTTATATGCATGGATCATCGCATCCTTATCTTTGAAAACCATCCCTTTTGCAAATTCTAGATTATAATCTGACCATGTTGAACAGCGATCATATAAGTCTCGACCACCTACGATATTATCTGGCTGAACCAAGTTCGTAAAATAGGGCATATCCGGAGTGTCATGTAAGGCTTCACCAAGGTTCAGTTCTTCGTGCCCATCTTCATCAGAGTCGTCATTTGTTTCATTTCTGATTAAACTATCAATATCTTCATCTGATTTGTTAGATTGAACAACATTTGCATCTTCATCTACATGTGTCCCAGTCTCGTCTAAGGCAACTAGGCATTCCACAGGATCCACACTTCTACTTGGAGCTCCCGCCTCTATGCACCCATCTTAGGCTAATGCATATTCTGGGTGAGGCGTTGGTGGACTGTGAAAGTCATGAAACTATTCAAAATTACTAGGGCCCTGTGAGAAATCTTCAATTGGACTGAAGAGGCTAGACATTCGTTGCCTAAGCGCTTCCGCAACTATTATGCTTTGGCTACTCTGCCCAAGTGAAACCATTTCAATAAATGACCCCAGTGCCGATACATCTCCCCTCCTTAACAATAGTTCACCGTAGGTCTGGACATCTACCCAACTCACATTCCCACGACTGGCATTGGTGTTTATTGTGCTACCCTCCTCCTTCACAATGTATATTTCAACACACTGGTGGTCAGGATATCTCAAAGGGATATTTAAGATATTTTGCAATGTCCTGTCATCATTGATTGACAACTTCTGATATATCACGACATCTCCATTTCGTTTGTGCGAGTATCTACATATGAACTTTATAGTCACATGTTCTCACTACTCAACCATCATTGGCATGATCATGTCATGTAACACAGCAACTGAAGTTTCTATTTCAACATCATAGCACGCACTAGCATCTATATCGTAGGATACACTTTCTTGGCAATCTCGTATTATCTTTCCCTTCCAAATAAAACATAACCATTGTCGTCATTACTTTTCTTTGCCTACCAAACACAACTTACATAAAGTCATATATATACAAACTAATTATAAAAATTATGTCACGTGAATGCACAGTAAAATCATTGAACAATTCATAGAACAAAAATCATGCATGGATAATAGTATGATCATTATGTCACGTGAATGCATAGTATAGTAATGCATGCATACATATGATAGTTGCAATTTTGACATCAAAATTGATAAATCATATGACACATTAATGAAGATCAAACGTTCCTGCTTCTATTATCAACATTTGATTCATACTTGTGATCTAATTCATAGGTGTTATTCTTTATCCTTTTTATATACATTCGCTCTAGTATTATGAACGCAGGGTGGATATAACAAGGGTCCAGTAAAGGTAATTGTCCCCTGTTAACTTGGCAACTTCCACTATTTTTTTAGAGTTATTTCTATATATTTTTATTTGATCCTAAGTTGCACATATATATTTTGCCTCCATTGAATTTACTAAACCTACATTTCCTCCTCTTTAAATTTAGTGATACTTACATTTGCCCTGAATATCACTAAGTTTATAGCAATATATATATATCATTAATTTTTATTATTTAGCTAAATAACAACACAATCCCAATTTCTAACTTTCTATCGTAATATTAAATTAAAATGTTCTTACTTATTTAAATTACAAGAGGAAAAAAAGTTAAAAAAAGGTAAATTTATTTTGTTTAGTTAGAAAAATAAAAAGAAAATGAATAAATATTTGTTAGAATAATTCATTTTTTTTGTTTGACTATCCATAAAAGATGAATAATATAAAAGTAATTTCATTCCGCTTAACCCATTTCAATTCTAGGGATTGTAGTGTTGAATGATTGATATTAAGGAGATAATTTACTCCAAGCTAGTCTTTGTGGTTTCTTTGGCTTCAAAGTACACTGGTAAGCCAAAGTTAGGATCCAATGATTGAGAGAGAGAGAAAGAGATTGACCACATCAAATCACCACTGTCACGCCCAGATTTTTTGCACTCGAAGAATACACACACAAGCGGAAAAAATACAGTACTCTCTCGTTAGAACTCATCCTCTTAGAAGAATGAGTGTGACTAGGTTTGAATTGAAGATTGATTCGAATAAAGGATTTTTGGAAAACATTTGGAGTCGCCACCTAACTTAATTAAGGTGAGTTAGGTCACCTAAAACTAAGCACAATCCGAAGATTACACTTAGGATTTTTAAAAAAGATTTTGAAAAATATCATCAAGAGAGGGTTTTTAAGAAAATAGGTTGTTTGGCAACCTTTGAAAATATTTAAGCCCTTTTTTGAAAATAACTCCATTTTGGTCTTTGAAAATAATGATTTAGGTTCGGAGGTTGGTTACGTGTAGGGAAGACACACTAAGCCATCGCCCTACCCCACCCTTGCGGTACCTACATGTCTATTCACCCTAAACTCACCCATTAGAGTATTTGATTAATAAATATCCAATACTATCCACTTTTGAAAAGAATTTTTAAAATTAAAAGACATGATGCATGATATGCAAGTGTAATAGAAAGATTTGATTTGGAAATAGATTTGAAAAGAACTTGATTTGATTTGAAAAGAGATTTGGAAATAGAGATTCAAAAATAGATTTCAGAATTAGAAACTTGAAATAGTTATAGAATTGGAGATTTGAAAAAAATTATGACCGCACCTGTGAGGGTTGCCTACGTATCCCTTTACAAGAATCAGGTCAATCGTAGTTCGGACAAAAGTCCGATAGAAGATTTTGATTTGAAAAAAGATTTGATTTGAACTTAGAATAGAAGATTGGAAATTGGAATTTGGAATTAAAAAGATTTGACTTGTTTTGGAAAGATTGAGATTTAGGAAACCTAGACTTAAGAAAGATAAGATTTAGGAAGGACTTGAGATTAAGAAAGATTTGACTCGAATGTTGGACTTGAAAGATTAGGAAAAGATTGAATTTAGGAAAGGTTCAGATTAGGAAGGTTTCGTTTTAGGAAGGATTTCAAATTAGGAAAGTTTGTTTTTAAGAAAGTTTCATTTTAGGAAATGTTTTGTTTTAGGAATGTTTTGAATTAGAGAAGTTTTGAATTAGGAAAGAATTAAAATTGTAAAGTTTTGATATTGGAAAGTTTGAAAATAGGAAAAGTTTGATTTAAG
The DNA here is from genome assembly GCA_033060915.1 of Euryodendron excelsum. NCBI lineage: Eukaryota > Viridiplantae > Streptophyta > Magnoliopsida > Ericales > Pentaphylacaceae > Euryodendron > Euryodendron excelsum. The sequence goes on along the minus strand of CM065388.1, from coordinate 42,591,012 downwards.
AAAGATTTGGAATTTGGAGATTTTAGAATTTAGAAAGTTTTGGATTTGGAAAGATTTGAAATTTATAAAGTTTAGAATTTTGGAAAGATTTGAATTTAAGAAAGGTTAGAAATTAAGTTTTAGAAATACTTGAAATTAAGAAAAGATTTGAATTTAAGAAAGATTTGAAAATTTAGATTTGGAAAGTTAAAATTTAGAAAGGTAAGGAATTAGGAAGATCAAGAAGCTTAAGGTTGAAGGAAGGATTTGAAAGTTTAAGTTTTGGAAACTTAAGGTTTAGGAAAGTATGAGATTAGGAAGGATTTGAATTTAGGAAAGACTTGGATTTTGTTTCTAAGAAAGAGATGATTTGGTTTTGTTTCTAAAAACGGAGGATTGGATGTAGTTTCCTAAATGGGGAGATTTGATTTAGCGTGGAATTGGAAGGTGAAGTTTTGGAAATCCTAGACTTGGAAGTCTATAATTTTGGTGTAGAAAATAAGATTTGGAAACCTAAAGTTTAAGGCCAAAATAGGAAATTGGAAATTATATTTTTGGAAAGAAAATTAGAGTTTCCTAGCCATGGCTCTAGGGTTTAACTTGGACTCGAAGAAAAGAGATTTTGGGAAGTAGAATTTTTGGAAAGGAAGATTTTTGGGAGGAGAGCTTAAAAAGGAGTGTTTAGAAAGTAAACTTGAAAAGAGAGTTTTTAGGAAGTAAACTTAGGGAGCGTTTTTAGAAAGTGAATTTTGAAGAGAACTTTTTGGGAAGGAGTTTGGAAAAGAGTTTTTAGGAAAGTAAGTTTTTGAAAGAAATTTTTAGAAAACAATTTTGGAAAGGAGATTGGAGAGAGTTTTTAGAAAGTATATTGGAGAGGAGATTTTAGAAATTAGATTTGAAAAGAGATTTTGGGGAGGATTCGAAAAGAGATTTTGAAAAATAATTTTGAAAAGCAATTCGGAAAGGGATTTGAATATAGACTTTTGCAAGCCTCTAAAATACCTCACTTTTCTAAAACGACTCTAACCATAAAATGGTTAGAACCATCCTAGGATTGTGGTTTTGAAAACAACAAGGGTTTGAAAATATGGACCATGAAAGTCACTTTAAATGTAACACTTTCCTAAAGCAACCCTAGCCATGGAAAGGCTAGAATCACCTTAGGATTGCAATTTTGAAAATAAGTTTTGAAGAAGAAAATTTTAATGTAAGTTTTAAAAACGGTTTTGATACAAGTTTTGAAAACAAGTTAAAACGGATTTTGGAGAGATGCATGATCATAATATGCATAATGCAAATTAGGGTCATGAACATACAAGGTTAAAAGCTTCACCACATAATTAAGGGGGCGGAATCCACGTGGTTTTTGGTTAGACTAAGAGAAAGCCCCCAACACGGTGACTTTCAATAGTCTAATCCTACACATAAACCGGGGAGTCCTTTGTTTCAAGCATACAAGAAAGGGGGGGAAGAAGATGGGGGATTAAAATAGAAGAAAACCTAAGCAGGTTTAGGGTTTAGGGAGAGAAGAGAGACGGGGGAATTGCGTAAACGTAAATAAGAAGCGCGTAAACGTAAATAAGAAGCCTACCTTACGTCTTTTTTTTATTTGCTTTGTCTTGCCCTCTTTCTTTACTTCGATCCTTACTTGGCTTTGTGTCGGTCTTCGAGAGCTTGCATGGATCTTCGGAAACTTCAGAGTTGCAATGCTTCAAGTCTTCAATCGAGACTTTGGAGGCTAGTATATGAGTGTATAAGAGTGTATGTGAGTGTATGGGAGTGTATGGGGGCTAGGGTTTGTGCACGGAGGCTAGGGTTTGAAAAACCTAAAGGGAACTAGGGTTTGTAAGGACTTCGAGCTTTGTGTATTGAGGAGGAGAGTTTTTAGACTGAGTTTGCGGACCTTTTCACGCTGGAGGAGGCTTTGTATTTATAGATAGAGGATTGACCTGGTGCCTGTTGCAGTGGCGTTAGGCAGAATTTTCTTCTTGCGCTACTAGGAGTGGCGCCAGCCACTTAGTAAAGTTTTAAAGTCGGCAAGGAACGTATCTTCAGAAGATGTAGGAGCCTATACTAGTGATTACCATGCAGTTTTTAGCTTGGCTTCACTAAGAGTGATTCTGGAAGGTCCGGGAATGATTTAGAAGGCTGGGAATGGCCCGGAGGGCCGGAAAGGGATAAGAACCCTTAGGATAGCTTCTCAAGGGTCGTAGACTTGAAGAATGATGACAGGACGTGTTAGAGGGGTTGACCGGCTATTAGGGGCAAAACGGTCAATCGAGCTGGAAAGCTGTCAGGATGGACTCAAAATATCTCGGAAAAAGACTCGAGACTTGGAAACACTACCTAGAATGTTTCAGGAGGTTGCCGGTTTGATACCCAGAGCCGGTGTGGTTGGAAGAGGCGACCGGCCCGCCAAGGGCAAACTGTCATTTTACATCAGGTTTGCCGGAATTGCCTCAGAATGATCTGGAAAGGTAATGGAAGGCCGGGGATACTATCAGAAACATCCCCGGGAGGTTACCGGTTTGATACCCAGAGCCGGTGTGGTTCCTAGGGCGCTCGAATGCCTAGGGGCAAAATGGTCATCTTGATCGGAAAGTCTCGAAATTGGCCCAAAACCGACTGAAAGGCACTTAATCATGCCGGATTGTCTTTAAGACAATCTTGGAAGGGTGGACTTATCGTTTTGAGGACTTAGGTGCTTTCTCAAGAAACGTGTCAGAAATGGCCCTAGGGGCAGTTTGTTCATTTTTCATCGAAGTGGGCTAGCAGGCACTGATGTTGACCGGGGTTTTGAGTGTTTCTGTCACTTTGACGGCGGTCCCATGACATAGGGGTTTATTGGCAATTCCCTATATCGACCTGTTTACGAGTGTTTTCGTCACTTTGACGGTTGCGATGTTTATGGGTATTTCCATAACTCTAACGGTTCGCGATCATTCTAGAGACTGCCTAATCTCGAGAAGCTGCTAGGTGGACTTAGCGCTTGAGGAATCAACTTTCTCAGAAGGCGTGCCAAAACGGATATTTCTTCATTGGCGGCCTAGCAGGCGCCAAAGGTGGACTGTTCTACCATCTCGGGGGCTTGGGGTCTTGTCCCGGTCGATGGGTTTGAAGGGACTTAACGTTCCGAAGAGTTCTCTTAGAAATGTGCCGGACAAGATGGACTTACCACCTTGAGGAATCAACTATCTCGAAGGTGTGCCGGATTTAATTGGAATTGGAATTGGACTAGAATTGAATTGAAAAGGGGACTTACTGTTTTCGAGAAGACGTGCCCACTGGAATTGGACTAACATTGCCCTAAGGGCACTTTGGTCATTTTGCTTCTATTTTGGCCCAATGGGCCATGAAGCAATCGATTGACTGGATTAAACTTGGAATTGTGTTTTAAATCAGAATGTGTCCACCTTGACTTGAATACACGTCTGAACGGACTAGAGACTGCCGAGCGGACAAAAATGAGGTGCTTACAACCACCAACTCAACATGGGTTAAGAATTAATTCCAATCATGCCATTGCGGCTGGT
>CM065388.1:42555000-42582500 GCA_033060915.1 Euryodendron excelsum | reverse complement strand
TAGATAGTTTATTTTCCGTCCCCTATCGTAGGACTATCGGGCTAGATTAAGGTCTTGCCACGAGAAGACCCGAGTTGGCACCATACATTGGAAACTTAGCATCTCTTTTCATTCAACATTATAGTCTATGATTTTCATTCATAACAAAAATATAACTTGCATGCATTTGAAATATGACATTTGTAATTGAACGTATCATTAATGCATTGAAATGTATGGAAAACATTCATGATATGGTGGTGAGCTTAAAACATTTAGAAAATACTAGAGTTTTACTCATGACATATCGTTACTCACCTTCCTCCAGTTGGACGGGTGACAAACAAGGTATTCCTACACAAATGTACGTAGAAGCAAGGAAACATCAATAGAAGACTCTAAGGCAAAGCAATAACACGCAAGTCATGACTAAGCACACAACCCACTCAACCCCAACTCAACAACACCTCAGTCTCACAACGGGAGAACAAGGCTCAACTATAGGACAAAGCCCCGATGTAAAATAAGAACATGAGATTGAGATTTGAACATGAAAGCCGAAATGTCGACTCCTTCATCGAGTCCCAACCACCCCTCAACGATGATTTCACACCCAAGGCTAGTTGCATTTGAAAATAGGCTTAAAGGTCTTTATTTTGATAGGTCATAAGCCAAAAACACATTTCGGGTGAAGAAGTTATGCTTCATGGAAGGTGGACTAAAATTTTGGAAAACAATGTTGTTGGCATAGATTTTGGGTCAACTTCAAACCCCTACATCTCTCAATATATAAGGAATTAGGAAACAAACTTTATATGGGTACAAAGGTCTATGAATCTAGTTTCTAATGCTTCAAACGGTGCATCAATTTGAGTTTTCTAGTGAAAGTTATGCTGATTTTACTAAGTAGTGCCGAATCTGGCAGACCGTTCCAACGCCCAATCGGGCCGTTGGAACGCCCCAGGCCAAAATACCCAACCGTTGGAACGCCCATAAACGATAGGTAAAAGTGCCTTTCCAATGCTCGGGAGGGCCGTCTAGGTGCATAAAAATGACCGATGTACCACACGGGTAAATGTGGAAAACCCTCTCTCTGCTTTCCAACGCTCGGGGGAATTGGAAACGCTAGGCAAAAAATTATGACTCTGCTAGGTTGTTAGGCCTTGTCGGTGCGTTCAACGACCCCGCCTGCGCAAAACCATTTTACTAAGTAGTGCCCAATCCCCCAGACCGTTCCAACCCAATCGGAACGCCCCAGGCCAAAATACCCAACCGTTGGAACGCCCAAAATGGCCGTTCCAACGATAGGTAAAAGTGGAAAACCCTCTCTCTGACCTTTCCAACGCTCGGGAGGGCCGTTGGAACGCTAGGCAAAAATGGGAACTCTGCTCTCAGGTTGTTCGAACGGCCTTGTCGGGCGTTCCAACGACCCCGCCTGCGCAACAACCATTCTCAACCTAAAACTCACCCAAAACTCCCCCAAACACAACCAAACCTTTCCAACACTCCTAGGGCTCAAAGATTAGCCCACAAGGATGACAATAACTCAAAATGGGGGAGAAAGAACAATCAAAACAAAGGGATCAAATGAAGGAATCAAAACCCTAACAATTCTCATATTTTGGGATTTTTCAAACCACCACTTCCCTTCCAATATTGAGACTATGAAGCTCTCAATTTCAGATACATATAACGGAATGTAGATTGTAGAGAGAGAGTAAATAAAATCTTACCTTCTTCTTCAAGCTTGGTGAGGTCTTCAATGGCTTCAATCCTCTTGCTTTAAGCCTTTCTTCCCTCAATCTTCCTTCCTTCTCCCCTTTCCACTCTCCTCCCTCTACCAATATTGAGAGTACAAGCTCTATATTTCAACTAATTGGGATTCAAGGAGTCCCTCAAAACAAACCCAACTCATATATATGCATACATACAAAGACCCAACACATCTACACATGATAGATACATATACATATGTAATTGTAGAGAGAGAGAGAAATAAAATCTTACCTTCTTCAAGCTTGGTGAGGTCTTCAATGGCTTCAATCCTCTTGCTTTAAGCCTTTCTTCCCTCAATCTTCCCTTCCTTCTCCCCTTTCTCTCTTCCTCCCTCTACCAATCGGTTGTGAGAGTTGTGTATATGTGTGTGTGTGTTTTGTGTGTTAGTAGAAGACACACATGGGAAATAATCTCATGTGTCTCACACCTCCAACACCAACTACAACACAAGTTCTTATTGGTCAATTTTGACCCAAAAGAAGAAATAATTAATATCAAATATTGCATAAACTGAAAATTCTCATTAATAAGGTTAAATAGAGGTTTGGGATATCACCTAAACTCTTGTAGAGCTATGACTTTTTTTGAAAAGTACTTTGAAAGAGGCTACAAAAACATTTTTTTTTTTGTAATTTGAAAACAAAAAGGGTTTTGAATTACCCTACTTTGATACCAATGATGGTTGCTTTATATATTTTTCACTTTTCTTAGGAAATCCTTATCAGTTAGTTAATATTTAGATAAACCCAATTCATCCCCTCCCCTCTTGGGTTGCTTTCTGGGTAACAATTTTCTATGCATTTGTTAGGCTTGCTTAAATGTCTCAACTCCTTCAAGAGACTAGCCATTGGATTGACTAAACTCTTGTAGAGCTATGACTTTTTTTGAAAAGTACTTTGAAAGAGGCTACAAAACATTTTTTTTTTGTAATTTGAAAACAAAAAGGGTTTTGAAACCCTACTTTGGACCAATGATGGTTGCTTATATTTTTTCACTTTTCTTAGGAAACCTTATCCATGGAAAGGTTAAGGTCATCCTTAGAATGTGACTTTGAAAAGGTTTACAAACATTAGGGTTTGAACCTTATTATGAACCTTGGAGCTTTCATTTGATATTTCACTTTTCTTTGGAGATCCTAATCATGGAGAGATTAGGATCATCCTTAGAGTGTGTCTTTTGAAAATAATTTTGAAAGCAGGAAGGTTTCTCGAACAAATTTTAGAAAACTTGAATTTTTTTTTTGAAAAGAGAACAAACTATGGTTGCAAACCCTTTTGTTGAGAAAAGTTAAAAGGGAACTTTGAAAAATGACTTGAAACACATCCAAGGGCATGTTTACAGAAAAATATGATAATAGGATTAGATAGTGATTTTTGGAAAACTTATGAACGAAATTTTAGAAAACTTGAAAGGTTTTTTTTTTGTTTATTGTTTTTAAGAGAAATAAGAGTCAAGAGAACAAACTATGGTGTGCAAACTCAACAGAGTAGTTATGGGAATTTTAAGTATAAGAATTCAAGATTACTCTAGTTTGCAAACTTTGGTTTTTGAAAATTCAGGTTTGGTTGGTAACCTAAGGTTAGGTAGACTAAGGTTTAATAACCAAAGGTTAGGTAGACTAGGGTTTAGTAACCTAGGGTTAGAAAACTAGGGTTTGGGTGACCTAGAGTTAGACAATCTTTCAGTTATGCCAAATCTAAAAGCTTCTAATAGGGGACAGCTGGCACTTGCAGAAAGGCCAAGTTGGAGGCCAAGAGCCTTACCCTATTTCTAATGGCTCAAAATTGTAAGAAAAACTCTGAGGGAACCCAAAACCCACCTTTCTGTCCCCTGATAAGGCGTCCAACAAAGTTTAAGATAGATGCCTCTTTGAGGTGCATCCAACTCAAGGCAATTTTTATAAATAGTAGCCTTACCCTTTCAGATTTCTATGGCTCAAAATTGTAAGAAAACTCTGAAAAAATTGTCATGAACCCAAACCCACCTTCTGCGGATTAGGTACCATAACCTACTAATAGTTTAGCTACGAAAGGCCAAACTAATCAAAAGATTGATTACTTGTATGTAAGTTTATAATTGCCGAAGCATAATTAAAGATAATATGTGTATACATAAAGTCATTAGAACCATTAGGCCTATCTCTAGCCTAGCATCCATACATAGATAACAATTTTTTGAAGTCTATTACAAGTCTAACAAAAACTCCAAAAGCTATAACATGCAACTTCAAACAAAATAAAACATGAATCTCAAACATACCCTCAAAGCATCTTCATCAAAACAAGCCCTTAAGGATAAGTGAGAACCCTTGATTCCCTACAAAATCAATAAACCTGAATCCAGAAACATCACTTCATCAAAACAAGCCCTTAAGGATAAGTGAGAACCCTTGATTCCCTAAAAACATTAAGTAAAAGCATGAACTAAAAGCCTACTGAATAGCAGAATAATTAAAGTATGAAAATACCATGGACTTGTTTTGGGAATATCATAAGCATTTATAATATAAGAGATTGAGAATAGATCATATAATATACAAGAATCTCATATAGATGTTTAATTCATAAGATGCTTGTACAGTTAATAATGGCAAAAACATCTAAGTATTGATTCATAAACATAGTGTCTAATGTGCTCATACCCTCGACTAGATGGGAGATCTATAACTATACCCATCCACTAGTTGCACGTAACTGGACGACATAAAGTCGTTGGGGATGTCTCCCCAATCGTAATATATCATGCTTTTGGCTTATTTTAAATCCCTATGTGTAGGACCTCCAAGAATAGCATATACTAGTTTTAAATGCATATTCTAAATAACACTCATATAGTTAAGTCCATGGGTTTACATAATATGTTAGATATAAGACTTAGTATCAACACATTATGAATACTATAAGTATACATTAGTATCAACACATGGTAATTACACTTGAAAGATGTCATACATAGAACCTTGTATTGAAAGCATATCAATTGTGCAAGTTTGCAATAAAGAAAGCATTTGTATAGAAAATACTATAAAGTTACTCCAATCACTCCATTACTCACCTCAAGTCCCTTAGTTCTTTGAATTCTCCTTATAGTAATCCTACATAATCAAGATATATAATGTTCAAGGAATAACTCTTAGTTCTCATTCATATATCCTAAAATAGTGCAAAAGGTTTTGGAATGAAGAACTTTTGATGTTATGACTATAGTGTAAACTCCAGCTTAAAGTGTTAACATCTTAAGCAAAGGTGTTAACACCTGGGCAAAAGTTGTCAACTTATGGAATGAAGGTGTCGACCCTTTTCACATAATGCAAGTCTTGGCACTCAGGAATGTTAAGGTGTCGACTCTTGAAATGCAAGTGTCAACCTCTTTTTTTTAACAGAGAGTAACATCAGTACTCAAGAAGGTTTAAGATGTCGACCCCTAGAAAACAGGGGTCGTAACATCAGACTCAGAAGGGTTTAAGAAGTGTCGACCCCTAGAAAACAGGGATGTCGACCCCTAGAAAACAGGGGTCGACCCTTTTTTACAGAGAGCTCAGATTCAACTTCTAGGTTCAGAGGTGTCGACTACTAAACACAAGGGCCAACCCCTGTATACATAAAGCAATACAGGACAGAAATAGGGTGCTAACTTTTTGAACTTGGATTTTGGTCCATAAACTATCATTAAAAAAGTATTAAAGTCTATTTTCCAATGTTGTTAGTCTCATAGCAAAATTTCAAGGATTGAAAGACTTATGGCCAGAAAATGGAGAATACCCTAATCATGATCTCATGGATGGTGTTCTATGGAGTCTCAATGTTGACAATAATAAATCAATGGGTTCTAAGGGTCTTAAATTCATTCTCAAGTCACATTAAGGGAAAAGAAGAGTTGAACATGGTCAATTTTCAAAGGAACTCTTCAAGAATATTCCTAGAAATTGGTTTTCATGGTCATAATTAAGCCTCATTAGAGATGAGTTTACTCTTTATGTTTTAAATTCATCAATCTACAACATGCAGCCAATTCAGTGGGTAGTCTAACTGAGGAATAAAAAGTATATAAGTATAAGATCATGTTCATACCTTAATTTCAAGTTTTTTTAATTTTCCTTAGCTTTTTTTTTCTCCCACTTTCCCACTTGCCAAACACTATATCTGCTGAATCTCTCCACACACACACACACACACACACACACACACACACACACACACACACTCACACTCTCACTCTCTCTCTTTCTCTCTCTCTCTCTCTATGGTGAAGTGCTAAAGAGACTAAACCCACAATAGTACAAAGTCTTACATCATGCATTCCTATAGACTAGTGGGACACATGTCCTACCATAAAACTCTAGGGGTGTCTTTCTCTATGAGGTGGCACCCCTTCATGCTACCTAGGTATCAGTCACCTATTCACTAATTAAGTGTAATTAAAACTAACTAATCAAGGTTAGCTTAATTAACATATCCTACTAGCTAATCACATTTAGGACTAATTAACAAGATTCATATAATTAATTACAATTAAGCATAATTAAGGACAAATATAACACATGATTAAATGATAAAATAATAAGTGAGGTCTAGGGTGTTACAAAAATAACTCTAGAATATGAAAACCCTTAAGCCTCCTTCCATTTCCAAGCCTTTAAGCAGCTTCATCAACCATGAAGATGAAGTAATGGAGCCATGGAGACCAAAGACTAAGATAAAGCTCTCATACTTTGCCCCCACTCTTTTTCCTCCTCTTTGAAGCTCACTTGAGCTTTTCTTCTATTTGCATCCCTCATTTTCATCCCCTTTTTCTTGTATGCTTGGAACTAAGCAACATCATGGCCATTCCTAGGAGGATGTTTTTGAGCATCACTGTTACTGAGGATGCCTTGCAAACCCTCCCATAGGGTATGGCTATGAGAGCTCCTTTGATATGTGGGGACCCACCTGACCCCTTGCGCCCCCCCCCTCTTTATGTTTTCATTCATATTCCATGCTTTGTAAAAATTATTTCTCGAAAACATTTCCAAAACACCCTTTTTAAAGTTCGTCTTAAATTTTTTTTTTCAAGCTTTACCTTGAATGCTATTAATATATTTCATAGCAACAGTCCCTCGGACTCGAAAAGTAAGTAGCAGATTCCACAACTGCCAGTCTCTTGAGCATTCTAGATAAAAAAAGTGTTTTGAAAAACTTGTAAAGCTATTCTCCAAATTCCTTGGGTTCATCTTTAAAAGACTCAAAATAACTCTAAAAACTATCTTGAGTTTGTTTTCACAAACATCTCCAAAACAAATTCATCGGGTTCATAATACAATCATTATTTTATCATGTCTTCAAGTGGCTAATCATCCTCTTGACGAGAGATGTGAAGATTGATTGAATGTTGGTGAATTTTCAAGCTATTTCATTGTTTGTTAATGTTTTATCTTTTGATTAAAAAGAAACTTGTTCCTTCTCCAATGATTCTTTTGGAATCCCATGATTTATGATCAAATATTTGAGTTTTAATGTGAGACCCTATCTTGCTAAGCTTCATGTTTAACTTAAATACATACTTAGCAATGCATGATTTCTTTAATCAAAGAACTTGATTAGCATGTTTTAAGCGAGTATGTCATGTGAGGATTGATTTATTTTAAGCATGATTAATGAGCTTAATCTATAATTAATTAATTAATCTCCATGCCTAGCTTAATGTCAATAATGATTAATTATAATAAGAGTGCTTAATTAAGCTAATGATGTGGTTTAGTGGTGTGTGGTGAAGCAAGGAGATGTTAGGTGTGCTTGTATGTGAAAGACACCAAGTTGTGTGCATAATATGTGTGTATAAAGTGTGCGCTTCATTGCTAACATGTGCGTGTGGGTGACATGTATTTGATAGATACAACTTCTATCCATAGTTGGCTTCAAAGTCAAGGGACGGGAGAGGAGAGAGGTGCTCGTGTAGCAATTGTATTTGACAAAAGAGAAAGTGAGAGAAAAATAAGAGAAAGGAAGATAAGGAGGGATTGAAGAAGAGAGTTGTGTATCCATTGTTTGAGGTGAGGAATCTCAAGTTCATGGTTGTTTGCATGCATTTTTATTGATGGTTACATGTAGAAATATCATTTTATACCATGAAAGTGAGAATTGGAGTGAGGAGTGGGAGATTGCATATGGTTTCCAAGTGGAGGTCTAGAATTCCTCATATTGTGCATGTCTTGATGTTTGGAGTTTGTTTGAGGCCTTAGAATCTCAAACCATATCTTAGGAGACCTAAAAAGGGGTGGAGAATGGCCTAGTGTGGCTTAAGAAGTTATGGTAAGAAGTTAAATTTCGGACCAAGGGGAGAAGGGGCACACTGGCGCTCCTGGAGGGCACCTGGTGGTGCACCCCTCTAGTAAGGGGCGCCAGTAAGGCACCTAGTGGTGCACTTCTTTGGCCAGGGGCACCAGGGCACACCAGAGGGGCACACCGACGCACTCGCTCGAGCTGATTTAACCTTTGTTTTGTGTTTTACCTTCTTGCATCGCATCAGGAAGGGCTTAACATTTCTCATTGAGTTCCTAATTTGTCATTGATGTATCATTTCTCATATTTGTGCATTATAAGTCATGAACATGTATGTTTCATAAATTTAATGTGGTGGTGTATAATAGGTTCAAAAGCTGCTAAAGACACTCTAATTCCACCGAAAGAGTGAATCAACCTTATTTTATACAACAGAATGAGGTGAGAGTTTAAGATATTCTTACTCTTATTGAATTAAATGTCTTATTATTGTCAATATTGATGTTGGTGCTGGATTATGAGGTGACATTGCATACAACTTGTATTGTGTGCATATCTTGCATTGCGAAGAGGAGGTTAAATCAATGTGGGACTAACATAAGTCTTAGTCGATGTGGGACTAACCTAAAAAGTGTCGATATGGGGCATTCTAAATAACATGGCAACCATGAATTGGGCAATATTGTCAAAACTACGTGCACATATGTGGTGACATGAGACATTGCATCACAAAGAGGCATTGAATTACATGAGACATTTCTCAATAATGGAAGTGGATTATCTATTGGTGATTGATTCGATGTTTATCTTACATTCGTTCTCTATGAGTTTGATTATCTTAATGCGCACATTGATAATAGCTCACCCCCACACAAGTTGTTTTGCAAGTAAGATGGTAATGTTTAGTCCACTACTATTGGTGTCGAGTTGATGAGCTGTGGAGAGCTCTTCAAATTTGAGAATCTTAGGTCTTGTATATATGGACACTTGAGTGGGGATATTTTGGAGTTTATTTACATCTCCATCTTGTAAACACTTATGAGTTTTGTTAGGAGCTCTTTTATGTATGTATAGTGATTGTGGGATAGTTTTATATATAATGATATTATTTATCCCTTACATGATTTTTATCTTTGGCATTGTTATGAGGTATCATTAGCAGGTAGGTAACCTGTGTGATCACACTCACACTGAGATGGCATTTATGATACCTGATTGGGAGTGAGTGTGACACTTCATCCACAAACTTATTTTTCATATGAGGGTTGCTTGGATCCTTGATATGAACCCTTAGAATTAACTTTCTCTAATCTTAGGGTTTTTACAAAGATTCTTCAATTAGGTTTACTGCTAAATCTTTCGATTTAGTGACACAGTCATTGCCATTGAATCGAGACAAATACTGCCTTGATAAGTTTCCAAACATTTTAGACAGTCAAATTATTCCCTGTCAAAATCATTTCTTTATTATTAAAACTTCATTTTCGAATAGTCATTCTAGATACCAATATTCTCAAACCAAATCAGATTTTTTTTTTTTGTTTCTTGTGAGTTTCTATTCTCTCAAGGTGAGGTTTTGCTTTTGCCTACTATATAATTCCATGTGGTTTGACCTCGGACTTCACTGAGAAATTAAACTATAATAGCGACCGTATTCTTGCGGATATAAATTGCACATCTTTGGATCAATCAAGTTTTGGCATTGTTGTCGGGAAATATAAAAGTGGTTGGCATTGGTTAAAAGAACTTCGGGTAGAATTGATTCTACAACAACAAAGAAACTTCATGCAAGCTTTGGCAACTTCGTTCCATCCTTTATTTGCAAGCATATTAGTTTATTTTTCTAGGTTAGTTGATTTATAGTTAGCTTTTTGTTTTCTTTGTTTTAGTCAGGTAGGAACTTAAAGGAGAACTAGGATTGGTGCTAATTACAAATCGGTGGTGATTTTTCTATGGAGATTAGAGGTTGGTTGGCCATTGAGATTAAATCGGTGGTATATTTATGCGGATATTGCTGGTTATGTTAGAAATTGGTGGTTGAGTATTGTGTGTTGATTTTGTTGAGGCGCGGATTACCTACTTATTTGTGCATTGCTCGCATTGTTAGATTCAGGACAAAACAGGTCGACTTATACGAGTAGATCCCATCACCTTTTTAATACACATTTTTCACATATTTGAATAGGCACCATGGAAAATCTTCCAAGTATCAATTTAAAGGGAAATGTTAACACTAATGCTTAGGTCAGGGGAGGTGTGCAATCACCTCCTGTTCGATCTTTTAGAGATTTCTTGAACCCTACTAGATAGAGCCTGTCACAACCCAAGATCCATATGGTACAATATTGTCCACTTTGGGCCTTGGTCCGCACAGATTTAAAATGCATTGTAAAGCCACGCGAGCTAAGGCCCAATGCAAACAATATTGTACCATGGGGATCCTGAGTTATGATAGAATGGTATCAAAGCCAATCCTAGCCAGAAGTGTGTAGATCTAGCCCAACACGAGCATATGTGAGACCCAACACGAGCATATGTTGCCCATTAAGGGGGGTGGATTGTGAGACCCAAGCGACTACACATAAGTGGGGATGAGGTCCTGGCAAGCTACGGCAGTGGTAGGCTAGCTCCAAGGTTATGTGTTGCGATCCCACATTGCCTGGAAAGGAGAGACAAAGTGCTATATATAGGCGCTTGTCTCTCCTTGGGATAATGCATTTTAAAGCCTTGTAGGCTAAAGCCCAAAGAGGATAATATTGTGCCATATGGATACTGGGTCGTGATAGAATGATATTAGAGCCAATCCCAGTCAGAAGCATGGGGATTTAGCCCAATGCTAGGACATTTGACTGTTAGGGGTTGGATTGTGAGACCCGGGTGGCCACACGTAGGAGGGGACGAGATCCTGGCAGCCTACGATAGTGGCAGGTTGGTTCCAAGGTTATGTGCAACGATCCCATATTGCTTGGGAAAAGAGAGGGGAATTGCTATATATGTTAGCACTTGTTTTTACTTGGTACAACGCGTTTTAAAGCTCGGGCCAAGGCCCAAAGCAAACAATATTGTACCATGTCGATCTTGGGTCAGGACAAAATGGTATTAGAGCCAATCCTAGATGGAAGTATACGGATCCAGTCTAATGCGAGGAGACGTTACCCATTAGGAAGGTAGATTGTGAGACTAGGACGAATGTATGTGGGTAGAGATGAGATCTTGGTAGGCTATGGTAGTGGCAGGCTAGCTCAAAGGTTATGCGCTACAATCCCACATTGCTTGGGGGAGGAGAGGGAAAGTGCTACAATGTGTTTTAAAGTCGTACAGGCGAAGGCCCAAAGCAGAAAATATTGTACCATATGGATCTTGGGTCTGATAGAAATTTGGATGAGATTTTGGCAGGTTACAGTAGTGGCAGGCTGGCTCCGAGGTTATGTACTAAGATCCCACATCACCTGGAGAATGAGGGGGAAGTGCCATATATGTAGGCATTTGTATCTCCTTGTATAATGCATTTTAAAGTTGTACGACCCAAGGCCTAAAGCAGATAATATTATACCATGTGGATCCTGGGTCGAGACAGAATAATATCAGAGCTAATTCCAATCGGAAGTGTGCGGATCTAGTCCAACGCAAGGATGCATTGCCAGTTAGAGGGTTGAATTATGAGAATTGGGCAGCTGTACGTGGGCAGGGATCCTAGCAGGTTGGTTCCAAGGTTATGTGTTGTGATACCATAGGGATCCTGGGTTGTGACAGAATGGTGTCAGAGCCAATCCTAATCGGAAGTGTGCAGATCCAGCCCTACGCAAGGACACGTTGCACGTTAAGGGTTTGGATTGTGAGACTCGGGCAGCTACACGTAGGCGGGGATAAGATCCTGGCAGGCTACGATAGTGGCAGAATGGCTCCAAGGTTATGTACTGAGATCCCACATTGCTTGGGAAAGGAGCGGGGAAGTGCTATATATATATGTATATGTAGGCACTTGTATCTCCTTGGTACAATGCATTTTAAAGCCCTGCGGGCCAAGGCCTAAAGTGAAAGATATTGTACCATGTAGATCTTAGGTCGTGACAGAGTCCACCTTCTTGTATTGTCTTATCTCCTCATCAAAATGCCTTGAACTTTAAACCGGGCATATTCCAATTGAATTAACACTTTATGGGATGGATTTCGAGAATCCATACCAACACATTAAGGACTTCACGAAGGTTTGTATCATGTTCTTAGATAATAACTGCACTGAGGAAGTTTTCTGACTCAAACTCTTCTAATTTTCTTTAAAGATAAAACCAAAATCTGGCTGAATTCCTGAAGACCTATGTTTATCACATTTTGGAATATTTTACAGGCTGAGTTTTTGTGAAAATTCTTTCCTGAGCATTGTATTGAGGCGACTCGTCACCAAATTTCTTAGTTTAGGCGAGTGAAACATTCTTACAGTGTTAGGAGTGATATAAAACCCTTTTGAAATCTTGTCCCCATCATGCTTTTGAGTCTTATCAGGTCATCAATACTTTCTATTCTTCTTTAATGCTACAACTCAAGTGTTTGGTAGAGATTATGTAGAATGGAGATTTTTATGATAAATCTCCTTAAAAGGCCTTCAATTATTTTGATTTCTTGCCAGATGCATTAACACTATTACTAGACAGATAAAAGCATTAACACTCAAGCAAATGCAAAATGTGTCTATTGACATACAAGCTTAGTTACCTTATAATGTTTGTGACAATACTTCACATGGGACTAATGAGTGTTCCACTATACCATCCTTTAGGGAGGTTTTGAATGACCAAGCTAATGCAGTTGCCAGTTTAGAAAGCCTTATGCAAACCAGGGGGGCAAAGGGAATCCCTATTCGGGAACTTGTAATCCGGGGTGGTGCAATCACCGTAACTTCAGTTAAAGGAGCAATGGAAACATTGATCCACCACTGTATCAAGCACCACCTCAACCATACCAAGCCCAAACCTAAGCACTTCCTACATATCAACCTCCCCTTAAGAGGCAAATTGAGGACACCCAACAATAATTGATACAAACACAGGGTGGAATGAACGTGAGGGTTAATAAAATCTTAGAACAGCAAAGTTGTACAGTCGATGACATAAAGAGTCAGCTGACTCTATTGACATAGACTTTGACTATTCCAGAAAAGGGGCATTTCCCAGCTCAACCTCAGCCTAACCCTACTAGGTAAGCACATATGAGCGAGGTTGTCCATGACCCTAGTACTCCCCATGAGCAAGTCCAGGCCATCACTACCCTTAGGAATGGAAAAGCAATAGACAAAACCATTCATCTTAAGAAATCTGAGTCTAAGGATGCATCACCTAGGGTAAGAGAAACTATTGTTGAAAAAGATGTAAGTTCCCTAATAGAAGAGTTTGGAAACACTGAAAGGGAGAAACTGGAAGTTGAAAGAGTGGCTAAGCCCAAGGATAGTGACACAGAATTATTATCGCATGCTCCATTCCCTCATAGATTAACCTAGCCCAAACATGAGTTAATCAACTCTAAAATCTATAAGTTGTTTAAGCAGGTGAAAATAAATATCCCTCTCTTGATGCCATAAAACAGATTCCCTCATATGCTAAGTTTCTGAAAGACTTGTATACTGTCAAAAGGAGGCTGCATGTTAAAGACAATGTTTTATTGGCCTAACAAGCCAGTGCAATCTTGCCGTTCAAAACGCCACCGAAATACAAGGACCCAAGTTGTCCTACTATTTCTTATGTCATAAGAAACAACAAAATAAACCAGGCATTACTTGACTTTAGAGCTAGCATAATTTTTGTTTCCTTATTTTGTATATCTGTAGCTTGGGTTGGGAGAGTTGCACCCCACTCGGGTCACTCTCCAATTGGCTGATAGGTCTGTTAAGGTGCTTAGGGTATAGTGGAGGATGTGTTCGTGTAGGTTAATAAATTCTACTTTTTTGGTGACTTTATTATTTTAGACACACACCTAACTGCAAGCTCCAGTACTCAACCTCAAATCCCAATCATCCTAGGCCAACCTTTCCTTACTACATTAAATGTTGTAATCAGTTGTAGGAATGGGATTATGAAAATGTCATTTGAAAATATGACTGTAGAGATGAACATTTTTAATCCAAGTAAACAACCTAGTGAATGTGAGCATATAAGGGAGATTAGTTTTTTCAACACCCTTATGCGAGATCATTTTGAGAGAAAAATCATTAAGGACCCTTTAGAAAAGGCATTGGTTCTCAGCGAGGGGATTAATTAGTTAGAATCCTTGAAAGTTACATTAAGTGTGAAAATAGTAAGTCTAGAGGTTGCACCTCTTATGTTAGTAGGACAATAGATCCCACAATTTGAACCTCTAGAGCCCAGTCCAACAAAGCCTGAGCTTTCTAAATTAAAAGCTTCCATCCTTGAAGGAAAATCATTACCCTTATCCTTAAAGTATTCATTTTTAGACGAGGAGGAATCATACCTAGTGGTGGTATCCTCTACCTTTACTGTAGGGCAAGAGGAGAGCTTGATAGAAGTGCTAAAAAGACACAGGAAAGCAATAAGATGTACTATAATTGACTTACACAGTATTAGCCCACTTACGTGCACACACTGTATATATTCAGAGGATCAGGTTAAACCGGTTAGGCAAATGCAAAGGCGTTTGAATCCTAACATAAAAGATGTTGTGCAAGGAGAAATACTGAAGCTTCTGAATACAGGTATTATCTACCCTATTGGCAACTCGAGATGGGTTAGTTCAACCTAAGTGGTACTAAAATAAATCTAAAGTCATGATAGTTGAGAACGAGAATAATGAGTTAGTGCCCACATGAGTCCAAACTGGGTTGAAGACTCAATGCCGTCACGAGCAAGGACCACTTCCATCTCCCATTTCTTGATCAAGTCCTTGAGAGAGTAGCTAGTAGGGCTTTTCATTGCTTCCTTGATGGGTATTTTAGATATAGCCAAATTGAGATAGCCCTTGATGACCAGGAGAAAACCACATTCACTTACCTTTTTGGGACTTATGCTTATAAGTGTATGTCCTTTGGCTCTTGCAATGCACCGACAACTTTTCAACGACGCATGATAAGTATTTTCAATAATAGATGACTTTTCTGTTTATGGGGATACCTACACTCTGTGTAATGAGAACTTAGAAAAGGTGGTAGAAAGATGTGAAGAGAGCCATTTGGTGCTCAATTGAGAGAAGTGTCACTTTATGGTGACATAATAAATTGTTCTAGGTCACATTGTCTCACATAAGGGGATAGAAGTTGATGAAGCCAAGATTAAACTCATTCAAAAACTTCGAACCCTTCAAATTGTTAAAGATGTGCAGTTCTTTCTTAGGCATACTGGTTTCTACTAGCGCTTTATTGAAGGTTTTAATGTTATTTCTCATCCCATGTGTCATCTATTGTCACAAGACGTTCCGTTCAAATGGACATCATAACTGCACCCATCATACACTTTCCCGATTGGTCTTTAGTTTTCAAGTTAATGTGTGACGCGAGTGACTTCGCTATAGGGACTGTTTTGGGACAACAGATCAATAAAAAATCTCATGTCATATGCTATGCTAGCAAGACTCTGAATGATGCTCAAGTAAATTACATGACCAGGGAGAAAGAGTTGCTAGCTGTAGTATTCGCTCTTGATAAGTTTCGGTCATACTTAGTTAGTTCATTAGTCATCATTTACACCAATCATACCGCACTTAAGAATCTGCTCATTAAGTAGGATGCCAAACCACGTTTGATTTGTTGGATCCATCTCCTTCAAAAGTTTAACATTGAAATTAGGGAAAAGAAGTGGGTGGAAAACTTGGTTGTAGACCATCTGTCTAGGATCCCAATTGATGCACACATCACTCAATATCTCTCTAATCAATGAACACTTCCCTAACGAGTAGCTCTTTCATTTTCATGCCATCTCCTATCAGTCCATGGAATGCCGACATCGCCAACTTTTTGGCTACTGGTAAGATTCCTTCCCATTGGTCTCATCTTGATAGACAAAAATTCCTAAGGAACGTTAGACTTTTCTTTTGGGATGAGCCTTATCTATTTAAATACTATCCTAACTAGGTGATACGTTGATATGTTTCTGATGATGAATTCCACTATATCATGGAATTCTGTCATTCCCATACATGTAGTGGTCACTTTTCTTTAAAGAAAACCATTGCAAAGATTTTGCAAAGTGGTTTCTATTGGCCTACCATGTTTTTTGACACCCACACATTTTGCCTTTCACCCATATCATTGTTTTAGAGATCTTTGACCGTTAGGGTATTAACTTTGCGGGTCCCTATCCTAGTTCGTTTGGCCACCTTTACATTCTCATGGAGTTGACTATGTGGCTAATTGGGTAGAGGCTATTACCTCTCGTACCAATGACCACCAAGTTATGGTCAAGTTTTTAAAAGAAAACATTTTTTCTTGCTTTGGCATACCCTGCCCCGTCACTAATGACGTTGGAAAACAATTTTGCAATCGGCCTGTTGGGCTCTTGATGCATAAATATGGGGTTGTGCACAAAGTTAATACCCAATATCACCTACAGACCAGTGCCATGTTGAGTTCACCAATAGGGAGATCAAACACTTTTTGGAGACAACTGTTAACCTAACACGTAAGGATTGGTCCTTATCCTTAGTCGATGCTTTGTGGGCTTATCGAACCGCTTATATAGCGGTGTTAGGAATGTCTCCCTATAGACTTGTCTATGGCAAACCATGCCATCTTCCAGTTGAGATCGAACATCGAGCATATTCAACCATTAGGCAATTTAATGAGACCCTTGATGATGTAAGCCACCATCGAAAAGTTCAAGTATCTGAGTTGGAGGAGTTGAGGAGTGACGCTTTCGACAATGCCCGAATTTCTAAAGCCAAAATGAAAACACTTTGTAACCAACATATTCTTAGAAAAATATTTTATGTCAATCAGAAGGTTTTACTTTACAACTTCGGTTACATCTGTTTCTGGGAAAACTTCGAAGTAAGTGGTCTTGCCCTTTTCTGGTTAAAGAAGTGTCCCTTCATATGGCAATCACTGTAGAGAATCTCCAGACTGGTAATGTATTCACTATCAATGGACACTGGCTCAAGCCTTACCTTGAAAACTTCATTGCCGATGTGGACAGTATGGATCTCAATGATCCCCCACAGATAGATTGACTCTCCACCATCCCTCTTTAGTGAACATTAGTTAGTTATTTGGGTTTTGGGTTAGGGAGTCTTAGGGTAGTCTTGTTTTTAGTTGGAGGGACCGCGTGCTAGTGTCTTTACATGCCTCTCTCTTCTTTATTTCTGCATTGTGACCACTACTCACTTCTAGTTAGGGGGAGTGTACAACATGTATAGCGAAACCTTAGTGTTAAAAGTTTTGGTTTTTGACTTAGGATAAATTTCCCTTAGTTTTTTTTTTTTAATTTTCCGTGGTGGTTTTGTAAAAATTGCACTACTGTCTAGACGATCCTTTTGAGCATCTAGATGAGAGAGACTATTTTTGTAGAGTGAAAATCGTCCGAACATAACTAGAAACTGTCTAGACGATCTAAGAGCTCAATCTCTAAGGAATAGCCTAGTGTCCGGATGGTCCATGTTATCATCTGGGCAATGTTCATGCATCAAACCGTTCTTTCCCAGCATCCGGATGCTGTCGCTCTAGCAAATCGTCCAGATGCTGATCCTCATTTTCTATATAAAAAAGGCCCTTGTGCACCCTTTTCCTCATTAGGGCCAAAATTTCAGTTTTAAATCTTAGAGAAAGAGAGAGTATGAGGCTGTGGGAGCCTCCAAAAGTGCTATCGAAGCCCTGCTGAATTCTCGATGCTTCCGAACCTGCGAGCTTATTAATCCTTAGCCCTTTATCTTTTCATTGAGGTTTTCATTCGTATTGTTATCGGAGGTTGGGTTTTGTGTTGGTGTTTCTAGAAATTGGGATTTGTGTTTGTGTTGGAGGTTAGGGTTTGTGTTTTATTGGAGTTGTGAACTGCTAGGCTATGACTACTTGTGCTAGAGGGAATAAGGCCACCTAGGCGTACCCTACACACTTGACCCTATCTAATACTGTTGGGAATTTATACTAAAAGACATGCTTTGTGTAATGGCTTTAGTATTTATTAATAAATTAGTTATTCCATTTTAATGAGAATCTGTGTGAGAAATGTTTGCATTGCTTTATTTATTTAATGATTATGTATGTGTGTCTCTTATTCTATATAGTAGATGATTTAGTGTGTAGAGTACGACTTACACACGGAAGATCAGATCATCGGTTCTTATGGAATATAAGTTTATCGTGCACAGTCTCAGATGGAAATGGACACACAATCAGTAGGACTGTAGTACAAGGTTTTAATAGGTCTGTCTTGACTATGGGGAATGATATAGTTCAAACTCCTTGCACTAGTACACTTTGTGTGTATTAAACAAGACCGTGTTGAGGTAATTGTTTTGAAACTGACTATATAAAACAATTAATACCTCATGATTATTATGAGTGCTTATGCTTTTAATTCTAATATGATAAATCAACACGTGCATGCAGTATTTATTGTTTTGTTTCACAGAAGAGTGAGATTCTTTGTGGGTCAATAAACTCAGTGAGTTGGATAACAACATTACGTCTACGGTAAATATTTATTATTGATGGAATCCACGTCCCCGTATAGGGATTGATGATACCCTCTTGAGGAAGCTTATAAGTTTTGATTATGTCAAACGCTGCAGGTGGATTATGAATCCAACATATCAAATAAGTTAAGTGGAAGGTCTCAAGGAATTAAATAAGTCTATTAAATTTAATTGTCAGTAATTTAATTTAATAGACGGGTATCTGTAATCTTAACGTGGGGAGATAAATAAGTATTTAATAATATGGAGCTCGAAATATAATTTCTAGTATAACAGGGAGTGTAATTGTAATTCGTTAGTTGTATAAATTATAATTTACGTAAATAAGGATTAATCCTGGTTGGATTAGGAGTCCTTATTTGCATAGGAAACCCTAGTTATACTAATCCTATGGTCCCTGTTGTAGCCTATATATATATAGGCGCTCTAAGAGCTACTAGGATTATACTCTGCACATAATTGAGAGATACACGTTTTTGTGAGAAAGAGAAACCCTAGCAGCGGCGAATCCACTCTCTATAGAGTAAGGGGTGTACGAGGAATACAGCAGAAGTCCGAAGGTTGAGTTTGAGCGGTTGCTTCGTGCTTAGTGCTGATTTTTGTTATTCGAGATCAAACCAGAGAGATCTGGAAGGTATGATTCTAATCACGTAGATTAGGCTATGCTAATCAGATCAGAATTTTTGGTAGTATGCGTATACACTATAGCCAAGTCGTGGGAAATTCCGCAGTCCCCAACAACCGGTATCAAAGCCTTGGTTGATACTGTATACATATAATACCTACCAGGTTCTTCGAAACTTGGTTCCATGCATGTTTAGGGTAGAACATGATTTGTGCTAACCTCTGTTTTGCAGCGTTCTGCCTGGTTATTATGGTCATATGAATGTATGTTATGCGATTGTGGTTTTTACATGATTCTTAGATTGTGAACTCTGGTTTAAGGAGGCATAGAATCAGATGTAATAATTGTTTTTCAAAGCATGGGAACTCCACTGTTTTGGAGATTTTGATTTATTGTATTCTGGAACTCCACTGCTTTTGGAGACTTTGATTCCTTGTATTCTGTAACTCCATTGTTATGGAGAATATGATCTATTGTAATCAAAGAAGATGGAGGAACAGTAGCGGCGCAAAGAAATTAAGGCAGAAAATTGGAAAAACTCTAAAGACCTGATGAACAGTCCTAAGAACGTGAGGAACAGGTCGATCCCCGTCATCGGGGGCGCTGCCCCCGAACCCCCGTAACTCAGCGAAGTGACAAACAAGGATTCTTGGTGATATCATGGCGCGGTTGGACTCCTTATCACCTTGGAGTGATTTCTTGACCATGATAGCCAGGATCTTGATTATATCTTGCTTATCTTGTTTGTCTATGATTATTATCTTTTATGTTCTTGTTGTTATGTTATTAGCATGGGAGAACATGGATGATGGATAAAAGATAAATGACCTTTAAGTTGTGTTTTAATTATATAAATTTAAAATTTCAATTTTAGTTTATACGCGTTCAACTAGAGAATAAAATTAATTCCCATGCTTTAATTTAAATATTTTTTTTCTAAATTAAGGGAATTTAAAATTTTATTTGTTGCACATATATGGGTCACCAATATTGAAATATTATATTTATTGGATAATTAAATACATGACATCCCTCATGTATTAAATATCTAAGTGGGTGAGGGAATTTATTACAAATAAATCCTATGGTCTCCATCACTAATTTATAAGTGAAGTAATTTATTCTATGTGTTGGTTTTAGTGCCATCCTCCCTATCGGATGGAATAAGTTACGGACTCACTAAGTATAAACACTAGTAGTTGTCAGTATTGGGTTAACTCTCCATTGAGCAACTCACTACTAAACAATAGATCTAGAGTTTAGTGATGGTATACACTTAGCTATAAATAATAGTATCCTCACCATCTGAGTTACTGCTATTATTTATAGGACCAAAGCTAAGTTAGCTATTTAATTTTACTTGACATAGTCACTTGCCTAGATAGTAAAGTTAATAGGTATTCACCTGTCTAGATAAATGTTGAATAGTAGATGACCTCCCATCGAGGCATGCTATTCACGGTATACTAGGCTGCTGACAGATTCTTTTAAAATATTGGTAGAGGGAACCATATTTTAATGATTGAATTCTAAGTTTATTATTGCTCATCATATTTTGTTATAATATGTGATTCTCAGGATTAAAATGGCTTTCAATTTACTTGCTGTTATTCTCAAAGAAAACAAACTGATTGGACCAAATTATATTGATTGGAAAAGGAATTTGGATATTGTGCTAATTGCTGAAGAGTACAAGTTTGTACTCACTGAGGTCTGTCCACCAGTACCTGGTGAGGGGGCAACCGATAAGGAAACCCAGGCTTAGCAGAATTGGTTAAAGGTTGATGAGATGTCGCAGTGTTACATTTTGGCATCTATGTCGAATGTTCTGCAATGTCAGCATCAGGCTATGCCCACTGCCTATGACATGATGAAGAGCCTCAAAGACATGTTTGGGGATTAGAATCGTGCTGCTAGGCTAGTTGCCATGAGAGACCTAATGAACACGACTATGGTTGAAGGGACCACAGTAAGGGATCATGTTATGAAGATGATGAGTCTTCTGAATGAACTAGAGATCCTTGGAGTTGAAATCGATGGGGAAACCCAAGTTGATATCATTTTTCAGTCGTTGCCTGATTCCTTTAAGCAGTTCTGCCTGAACTACAACATGAATAAGTTATCTCATTCAATGGCAGAGCTTCTTAAAGAGCTTCAAGCAGCTAAGGGCCTCATCAAGAAGCTAGTTGTTGCTCTTGTTATTGAGAAAGGTTTTACTTCTAAACCGAAAGGCAAGAAGAAGCCAAAAAAGGGTCAGAAACAAAAAGTAGCTCCTCAAGCACCGCATGGGTCTCGAGGAGGAGTGAAAAAACCCAAGGGCAAATGTTTTGTCTACAAGCAGTTGGGGCACTGGAAGTTGCCATGTCCAGTTTGTCTAGCCAAACAGAACAACAAAGGTAAATCTCATTCACTGGTAGTTGAAACATGTTTAGCGGTGTTATCTACTGGAACATGGTGTGTAGATACGGGAGCCACTAATCATATATACAATTCTTTGCAGGGGTTCCACCAAACCTGCCAGCTAAGTGATGGAGAGATTTATATCTTTTTGGGAGACGGCACGAGAGTGTCAGCAGTTGCAGTAGGAGATATTAGTATTTCTTTTGGTAGAGATATGATTTTAGTATTAAAAGACTCTCTTTATGTACCTTCCATAAGAAGGAATTTGATTTCAGTTTCTAGATTGGTTGACAATGGATATTCCATTTATTTTAGTAACTTTGTGGTTATTAAGTTAAATAAACGTTTTATCTGTTCTGGTACATTGGCAGATGGTCTTTATATTGTTAATTATATCTCTTATACACTACAATCAAATGAATTGAATAACACTAATACACTACCATGTAAGAGAAAGCAACCTTCTGAAATTAACCAAACCTATTTTTGGCACCTACGCCTAAGTCATATTAATTTGAGACGAATTTCCAGACTGGTTAACGATGGACCATTAGGTTCATTAAAAGTGGAGGCACTGCCAGTCTGTGAATCAAGCTTGGAAGGTAAGATGACCAAGCGGCCCTTTGTGGCCAAAGGCAATAGGTCAAAAGAGGTATTAGAATTGGTTCACTCTGATTTGTGTGGCCCCATGAATATCCAGGCTAGGGGTGGCTTTGAGTATTTCATCACTTTCATTGATGATTACTCAAGGTATGGGTACATTTATTTGATGTGCCGTAAGTCTGAATGCTTTGAAAAATTCAGAGTGTTTAAGGTAGAAACAGAAAAACGTCATGGTAAATGTATCAAGACACTACGATCTGATCGTGGTGGCGAGTACCTCTTGGGAGAATTTTTGGATTACTTATCAGATGAGGGAATTGAGTCCCAGTTGTCTGCACCAAGTAAGTCACAACAAAATGGTGTAGCAGAGAGAAGGAACAGAACTCTTATGGATATGGTCAGATCTATGATGAGTTATTTAGACTTTCCTAATTTGTTTTGGGGTCATGCACTTGAAACAGCAGCATACATTCTAAACTTGGTACCATCTAAGTCAGTACCTGTTACTCCCACAGAATTGTGGAATGGGCATAAGCCTAGTCTGCGACATGTTCGGATATGGGGGAGTCCAGCACACGTGCTGAAAGGGAAAACAGATAAGTTGGAATCGAGAACAGATGTATGTTTCTTCGTTGGGTATCCTAGAGGAACGAAGGGTGGTTTATTTTATTGTCCTAAGGATCAGAAGGTCATTGTTAGCACCAATGCCCAATTCTTAGAAGAGGACTATGTAATGAACGACAAACCCAGAAGTAAGATTGTTCTAGAAAAGCTAAGAGGAGATAGACCAGCACATATGTAAGCACCCCATTTTTGACCGCTCGACAGTCTACACTCCGTCCAGACTTGTGTTTAAGTCATTGTGGGCATATTCCAATCAAAACAACTTTCTAAGTCTAAATCCCGCCTGTCCATCGCCTCGCAGGCCCGCTAGGCCCAAATAGAGGCAAAATGACCAAAATGCCCTTAGGGGCATTGTCCTTTCCTTTCCAATCCCTCTCTCGAGACAGTTGATTCCTTGAGACGGTAAATCTATTCCAATTCAGGCACGTCTTTTCGAAGACGGTAAGACCTCTTTCCAATCTCTCTCTCGAGATAGTTTATTCCTCGAGATGGTTCCAATCAGGCACGTCTTTTCGGAGACGGTAAGTCCCGTTTCCAATCCCTCTCTCGAGATAGTTTATTCCTCGAGACGGTTCCAATCAGGCATGTCTTTTCGGAGACGGTAAGTCCCCTTTCCAATCTCTCTCTTGGGACAATTTATTCCTCGAGACGGTTCTAATCAGGCACGTCTTTTCGGAGATGGTAAGTCCTCTTTCCAATCCCTCTCTCGGGACAGTTTATTCCTCGAGACGGTTCCAATCAGGCACGTCTTTTCGAAGACAGTAAGACCGCTTTCCAATCCCTCTCTCGAGATAGTTTATTCCTTGAGACGGTTCCAATCCAGGCACGTCTTTTCGAAGACTGTAAGACCCCTTTCCAATTCCTCTCTCGAGACAGTTTATTCCTCGAGATGGTTCCAATCAGGCACGTCTTTTCGGAGACGATAAGTCTCCTTTCCAATCCCTCTCTCGAGACAGTTTATTCCTCGAGACGGTCTGAGTCGCGAAAATACTCGCAAACATCACAATCGTTAGAGTAGCAGAAATACTCACAAATAGGTCGATATAGGGAATTGCCAACAAACCCCTGTGTCACGACGACAGCCGTTAGTGTGGCGAAAACACTAAAAACCCAGGTCAACACCAGTGTCTGTTGGCCCACTTCGGTGAAAAATGACCAAACTGCCTCTTGGACATTTTCCGAGACTTTCCGGTCAAGCTGACCATTTTTGCCCCTAGGCATCCGAACGCCCCGGGGACCACACAGGCTCTGGGTATCAAACCGGTAATCCTCTGAGACTACTTTTTATAGTGTTCTCAACCTCCTTTTACCTTTTCGGATCATTCCGAGTCAGTTCTGGCCAACCCGGTGCAAAATAACCATTTTGCCTCTGGTGGGTCGGTCTCCTTTTCTGACCACACCGGCTTTGGGAATCAAACCGGCAACCTCTGGGAACATTCTAAATAACGTTTCCAAATCCCAAGTCTTTTTCCGGGATAATCCGAGTCTGTCCCGGCAGCTTCCCAATCCAATTGACCGTTTTGCCCTTAAAGGCTCGGTCAACCCTTCCGACACATTATATCCTCATTTTTTAAATCAAATACCTCCAGGACACTATTCTAAGTGTTCCTACTCTTTTTCGGCCTTCTAGATCATTCCCGGCCTCTTCAAATCATTCTCGAACTTTCCAGAGTCACTCCTAGTGAAGCCAGACTAAAAATTGCATGGTAGTCACTAGTACAGGCGCCCAAATCTAGTCAAAGATACGTTGCTTACCGACCTTAAACATTTCCTAAATGGCTGGCACCACTAATAGTGGTGCCAAGCCAAAAAATGGCCTGGCGCCAATCCTAGTGGCGCCAGTGTAAATTCTGGCCTAGCGCCACTGCAACAGGCGCTAGTGTTGTCCAACCTCTATAAATACAGAGCCTCCTCCAACGTGAAAATGATCCACAAACTCAAAAAAAAAATCATATAATTCGATATACAGAGCTCGAACACTCCCAAAACCCTAGCTTCCTTAGGTTTTTCAAACCCTAGCCACCATACACAAACCCTAGCCTTATATACACTCCTATACACCCCCATACACTCATACACTAGCCTTCAACCCTCCTTTGAAGACTTGAAGAGCTGTAATCTAAAGCTCGAAGATAACTCTTGAAGATTGAAGACAAAGATCAAGACGAAGACCGAAGACCGAAGACAGCAAGGCGCGCAAAATAAACAAGATACAAGGTAGGTTCTCCATTTAAATTTCCGCACCTCCCCCTCTCTCTTCTCTCTCCTAACCCACTTGGGTTTTCTCTATTTTAATCCCCCATCTCTTTCCCCCCCTTTCTTTGCATGCTTGAAACAAGGGGATTCCCGGTCCATGTGTAGGATTGGGCTATTAGAGAGTCACCGTGTCGGGGGCTTTCTTCTAGTCTAACCAGAGACCACGTGGGTCCGGCCCCCTTGATTATGTGGTGAAGCCTTAGCCTTGTATGTTCACGACCCCAAATTTGCATTATGCATATCATGATCTTGCATATTCCAAAAATCGTTTTCAAAGTTGTTTTCAAAATCGTTTTCAAACTCGTTTTCAAAATTGCATCAAAATCCTCTTTTTCAAAAACATGTTTTTAAAATTACAATCCTAGGGTGATTCTAGCCTTTCCATGGCTAGGATTGCTTTAGGAAAGTGCTACATTAAAAGCGACCAATATGGTTCATATTTTAAAATCTTGTTGTTTTCAAAACCGCTTTCCTAAAGTGGTTCTAGCCCTCTTATGGTTAGAATTGCTTTAGGAAAGTGAGATGTTTTTTTTTTACACCTTCCTAAAAGCTCTATTTTCAAAAAACTCTTTTCCTAAAAATCTCTTTCAATATACTTTTCTAAAACTCTTCTTTCCAAATTTGTTTTCTAAAAACTCTTTCCAAAAATCTATTTTTCAAAACTCCCTTTTTCAACTCCTTTCCAAAACTCTTTTTCTCCTCAAAATTCACTTTCTAAAAACATTTCCTAAATTCACTTTCCTAAAAACTCTCTCCAACAATCTCCGTCCAAAAATCTTTCTAAAAAACTCTCTTTCCAAAATCCTCCTTCTAAAAACTCCTCTCTAGGATTTCCTTTGAAAAATCTTTGTTTCCAAAAACACACTTTCCAAAATCCCTTTCCTTAGAGCCCTAGTCAAGCCCTAGAACTCACAATTAGGAAACCCTAATTTTCTTTCCAAAAACATGGTTTTCAAACTTTGTCCCAAACTTAGGTTTCCAAAACCTCTTGTTTTCTACATCCAAACTATACACATTTCCAAAACCTCTTTTTTTTTTTTTTACGTCGAAACTATAATTTTCTAAATCTTGGGATTTTAGAACCTCCCTTTCCAAATCCTTGTCAATTCCTATCGTCCCTTTAGGAAACCAAATCAAATATTCCCATTTAGGAAACCAAATCCAATCCTCCGTTTTTGGAAACAAAATCAAACCTTTGCTTTTAGAAACCAAATCCAATTCCTTCTTAATCCAAACATTTCTTAATTCAATTCCTTCTTAAACCATAAGTTTCCTAAACCTAAACTTTAAATCTTTCCTTAAATTTCAAAATCTAACTCTTTCCTAATTCAACTCCTTCCTAATCTTTCACTTTCCTAAATCTTAAGTTTCCAAAACTTGAACATAAAAATCTTTCCTAAATTTTAAAACTCAACTTTCGAATATTTCCTAATTCAACCTTTTCCTAATTCTACCCTCTTTTCAAATCTTAACTTTTCAAACCTAAGTTTTCAAATTTTTCCTAAACTCGAACTTTTCCTAATCTCAAGATTTTCTAAAATTCAAACTCTAAAACTTTCAAAATCTTAGACCTTTCTAATTTTCAAACCTTTCTAAATTCAAAGTTTTCTAAATTCAAAACTTTCTTAAGTTAAATCTTTCTAAACTTCTAAATTGTCTAAATTCTAAACTTTCCTAAAACTTCAAATCTTTCCAAATCTAAAACTTTTCTAAACTCAAAAACTTTCTTAATTCAAGACTTTCTTAAGTTGAAAATTTTTTAATTCAAACATTTCCTAAATTGAAAACTTTTCAATTTTCAAAACTTTCCTAAGTTGAAATTTTCCTAATTCAAAACTTTCCTAAGTTGAAACTTTCCAAATTCTAAACCTTCCTTAAACTGAACTTTCTAATTCAAAACATTTCTAAATTCAACACTTTCCTATTTAAAAACCTTTCCTAAAACCAAACTTTCCAATTTGAAACTTTCCTAAACCTAAAACTTTCCTAAGTTGAAACTTTCTTCAAAACTCTCCTAATTTGAAAACTTTCCTAATTCAAAACTTTCTTAATTCGGAACTTTCCAAAAATGAAACTTTCCTAATTTGGAACTTTCCTAAATTGGACCTTTTCCTAATTCAAACATTTCCTAAATCCAATCTTTCTTAATCTCCTAAACCTTCCAAGACAAGTCGAATCTTTCCTAAGTCTTTTCTCTTTCCTAAGTCTAGGTTTCCTAAATCTCAATCTTTCTAAAACAATTCCAATTTCCCATCTTCTATTCTAAGTTCAAATCAAATCCTCTTTTCAATTCAATTTCTTTCTTCAAATCAACTCTTCCATTTTTAATCAGACTCCGGTCCGAACTACGA